>CM076583.1:822998688-823266473 GCA_034641835.2 Pinus albicaulis
CCATTCGACCATTGCATGAATTTTTGGAAAAAGTGGATTTTTTTATCGGTACACCGTGTGTAACCTAGCGCACTGGTGCATTGTATTATACAGCGCTCCGCACAAGTACTGTAATAAATTTTTTTTTTATTATTTTTTTTAAATCAGTGTGCCATATCTGAAATAGGGCACCGGTGCTCCATGTTACGAGGATAGCATCGTACAGTCTATTACAATGTTTGTGCGATGCATTTATAATACCCCCACGCACCGTATGGTCTATTATATTGTTTTTGCAGTGCTCTATTAATAACCCCATGCACCGATAGAGGTGTGTACATCATGAAAGGCACACCGGTTTGTTGAGATCTATTTTTTACGTGAAAGTTGATAATTTATTTATAAATATATTAATTAATGATATGGTATAGGTTTTAGAATAATAAATAAATGACTGACAAGAGATCAAGTAACAAAAATACTGATAACACATCAAGAAAAGAAAAAAAGGCAAGCTATTTGTAAATTATTTATAAAAAATATTATTTTTGAACTATACGTAAGTTTAACTAATATGTGTCGTTTACTGTGTATCATGCAGAGCCACAAAATGAAGAAGCTCGACAAGATTATTTCTAATCTAGGACCAAAAGAGCGTAAAATCTTGATGAAAAAATTGCAAAAGGATGAATCAGATGAATGCAAAAATACTATCGATACAATATGAGTTTATTTTTTTAATTATCATTAACAATATACTTAAAATTATTAGATAGCATGTGTCAAATAGTCTATTAATTCACATCTGTTTAAAGTTCTACAGGGACCAACAACTCAGAAAATGAATGTTGTTCTAAGAAAAGAAAAAAAATAGAACATGCAAATGAAAATGAATCACTCCTTCGATCATCTAGAGTGGTGCTGGAGATTAATGAAAGGGGGGAAAACTTTTACAAAATTTTGAGGGATCTAGTGGAACAAATGTATAGACGTTCTTTCCAACTACAATACAAAAATCAATCCAATGATTCCAAGAACCAAATTTTATCTAAACTATAGGAAGAGTTTCCAGAATATTGGTCAATGAGACATGTCAGACTTTTAATAGCAAAAACGTACGACAACAAAAAAGAAGGAATGAAAAATTAATATTCATTTAAAAGTTTGTCTAGAATTATTTCTATATATCACTTTTGTTGTATTTACTTTTCATATATCAATACAAAAATTAAATACTTTATTTTCATGTTACATTTTCAGGAAGATTATGAAAATCTCAAAGGATGAATGAGCTGATATCAGAAATATGCCAGTAGGAATGTCCAAAAATGTGTACAAGGACATGGTCAAAGAAATGGACAAAATTGCATTGCAGTAGGAGCCATCTCAACAACAACGTGCTTCAAATATAATATGTAATCATTGAATTTGTCAGTCGTTAGGTACAATAAATGAACAATTTAGCATTAAATATTATTTTTTAAGAATTTTCTTGTACAAAAGAAAATAAAATGGAACCCATTCACCACATAAAATCGGACGAAAAGGAATAAAAGGGTTGATATGTAAGTTTTTGAGTAATTGTTACCTCCTTATAACAACTTGACTAGATTTCATTTTTGTATTTTTTTAGGTTGTTTTACAAAATTCATAATTGAATGTCTTCAAACAGGTGCTAACATACAAAGAAGAACCATCAGACGAATTGATTGAAATTGGGTTAAATATGGGTTGTGAGTATATGTTGGCATATCATAAATTAATTGTGGAATTTGTAAGCATCTATCGATCTTGTTTTACTTAGATCCTTCTATAATTAATAGAATAAAAAAATATTTTATATTTTTGTTATGGGGTATAAAACTTGCAGGAAACAAAGTATGGAACTATGCCAATGGATAAATTTTGAAAGATTGCATGATACATGGTTTTTAAAGAATGTGTGTAGTTTATGAGTCAATTTTTCTATGGTACATCATTTTTATTTTCGATTTACATTGATGTATATTATTTAGTATCGTAATTTTAATTATTTTCACCAATGTATATACACTCATTTAAGTTTATTTTTATGTTTGTAGATAGAAGGTGAAGAAGAAGAAAACAATCAACACCATGAACAAATCATTCCTGAATATAACCCAAGCCATGGAAGTTGCTCTAGTAGTGACAGTAGTTCAAGTAAAGAATGATGATCACTATGTTTGGATATCAAAGCAAGGCATTGTATTTTTTGAAATATGTCTATGAAATAAAACATTTTTTTTAATGTAATGGACATAGGGTCCCCATTGAAAGACAAAGGGATACCAATAATTGTCCCATTTTGTATGATAATGACTGTCTTATTCATATATATATATATGATAAAATATGTTTTAATTTATTCTATTGCGTTCTCCATATTCGTTCTCAAATGCACTAATAAAAATTTAGTTCATATGAATATTGTTATAATATATATATGTGTTGACTTTTAATGAATAATGAATTTTTAAAAACCACAATAATTATGATAAGATACAAAAAATTAATCCAAACATCACATTCAAATGCATTAATAAAAATTTAATTAATATGAATATTGTTATAATATGTGTTGACTTTTGATGAATAATTAGTTTAAAACAATCCTAATAATTGCACTGTCACAGATCGATGTTTCTAAAAAATACAAAATGAAAACCGGTGCGCGTTAGTTACTGTACACCGGTGCGTTTTTATTATGAAGCATAGTGGTGCATTTCTACGACCTATGGACACCAAAAAAATACCAAAACAAATTAAAATTATCGGTGTGTTTGTGCAATACGGTGCATCGGTGCATTTATGTGTCTTTACGCACCGGTGTTGTTGTACGATCTATGGACACTACCTGAATACCGATACTATTTACAGATCTCGGTGCATTTGTGTGATACTTGGCACTAGGGCGTTTATGTTTATATAAGCGTTGCTGCATTTGTATGACCTATGGGCACTGCACGAATACCAATACCAATTATAAATCTCGGTGCATGTGTGTGATACTGTCCACTGGTGTGTTCTATAGGTCTATGAATTGGTGCATTGATACGACCTATGAGCACCACACAAATCCCAATACCAATTAGAATGGCCTCATGCGTTATATAACCAACACTATGCCCGGTGCGGTTTTATACTTTAACGGCCCGATGCATTCTCCTTTGACCGCTGCGAGGAACCCTCTACATGTACTCATCAGTTTTTTAAAGCCAGAGTAGTGCACCAATGAAAAAAAACATCTGTAATAACCTCTGACTACTCATTTTTTTAGTTGTGTCAAATTTCCCCTAAAGCTACGCCAAAACCTCTGTAACCATAAACGGATGTTGTAGAATTGTTTTTTTGACAATTTTTGCCAATTTTATAATACCAAAAATATCCTTTATAAACTTCACTAGAAGGTATTTTCCTTGTAGTTAAAATCACATGTTAGTGAAGAAGAGGCAAGACAGAGACAAAAAAAAGAGATAAATATGGATGCAAAGAAATAAGTCTGAAAAGGGAAAGCAGAAATAGAGATAGAGGAGGAGGCAATGAAGGAAGCGCAACATGATACAACTCTCAGTGGAGCGGAGAAGGAACAAAACCAATGTGGTTTTGGAGATGTTTTTACACTTACCATTGATTTCTAATGTGCAAGTAAACAGACAGATTATGAAGAAGAGTTAAAGCTTCTTGAAACATGTCTTTCAACACCATGTCGAATTGAGATCTACACAGAAGCTGTAGATATGAATGTTGAAGACATCATGCATGACGAACACATCAATGAAATTTTCAGGTATTGGAGTTTAGAATAGGTAAAATATTATTTTGATCGTATGTTGCAATAGATTGATTCAATGAAAATCACAATACAAATGACAATATGTGGCAGCAACCCACATACGAGTCATTTCTTGAAGAAGTCCAGGACATGCTTAGACACCCTGGAACAATACAAGACTTGCACTAGCAAATGAAGAAACTGAGGTTTGAAGAATACAACAAGAAGAAAATGTTGAAACAATTTAAAAGCTATAGAATCTGGAATAAGAAAAGAAGAAAATTAAATCTAATTGGAGTTAATATTTTTAAATTGTAAGCCTTGCTCAGATGTAGACCAGCAGGTATCTTAGTTAAATTTTTATTTGGTTGTAATTAAGGGGGAGTGTTAGAGAATATAATTCCAACCACATGTTAGGTGTCGAAACCATCCATCCAAGTGTCCCAGCTAAGTTTTAGTTAGTATAGTTTAGTCTAGTTTCACTGCAGTCATTTATTGTTGATGTTCCCAATGTAATGTTAGTTAACTGGTTCATAATAATATGAAGAGTAATCCTCTGCTCCACTTCTTTTCATTTTTCAATTCTTGTCACCAAATACTCGGAAAAACATGCAGCCGTGGATTTTTTAATGAAATATGATATATCGAAATAGAATCTACAAAATAAACATCGAGTAATATTCTTGACAACCTTTAAGCCAATCTTAACTGGAATGGAAGCTGGTATTGCAAAGTTAGTCTTGCCCCTCCAAATATTTTAGCTAACTGATCAAATATATTAGTCCATTTTTTCTCAAACAGTTCCAAAACATGTTTCTATGTAAAAATTAGTTCCAGGGCACATTCTTTTGCATTCAAAATAATTCAATAACTTGTTTTTAAATAGAAGTATATTGTGTGCATGCATTTATCCTGCCAAAGAAACAGCAACAAGATGGAGCCGACTATGAAAATATCACCATCACAACATTGGTAACAAACTTTGAAGCTTGTTTCCTTGAATTTGAATATTGAGAGAACGAATTATCCAATACAACCATAGTATAAATCCTCTTCGATTCTAGAATAACAATAAAAAACTCGAGAATTAAGAAAAATTACCAACTTACTAGAATATGAATCAGCGAGGATAAACAATAATAATTTAATCGAACTCGCGCAAAACACACAATTTGCAGTGAGAAATTTAAACAACATTAGAACTCATAAATACACTACATTTTAGTGAAAGTGGTATTTTTTCATTAATATGAATCATTCCAATTCCCATTTGATGCCATTGGAGTTAAATGGATCTATAAGACCAAGAGTAATGCTGAAGGAAAAATAGAGAGACACAAGGCCAGACTTGTTGTCAAGGGATATAAGCAGAAGCATGGGATAGATTATAAGGAAAAAATTTCACCGGTTGCTAGAAAGGAAACCGTGAGAGCAGTGCTATCCATAGCAACACAAAACAAGTGGAAAGTTTACCAAATGGATGTGAAGTCAGCATTCCTAAATGGAGTGTCAATAAAAGAGGTTTACATTGAACAACCTCTTGGATATGAAAAGAAAGGTCAAGAGCACAAAGTGTGCAAGTTGAAGAAAGCTCTTTATGGGCTGAAGCAAGCATCAAGAGTGTGGTACAGTAGGATAGATTCCTATCTACAGGAAAACGGATTTCAAAAGTGTGAGGGACAACCCACCCTCTACATCAAAGAAAAGGATGGTAAAATGTTGATTGTAGTTTTATATGTTGATGATGTTATTTTCACAGGTAATGATGATTACCTTATTGAAAATTTTAAAATAGTCATGAAAGAAGAATTTGAAATGACAGACATGGGTTTGTTGAAATACTTCTTAGGAATAGAAGTATAACAAGATGAAAATGATATTTATATCTCACAGGAAAAATATGTTAATGAAGAGCTTGAAAAATTTAATATGCAGGAAAGCAAAGCAGCAATCACTCCCACAGTGATGGGATTAAAACTCAGTAGAGAGGACAATAGCAAGGATTTTGATCCTAGCTTGTGCAAGAGAAGAGTTGGCAGAGTCATGTATTTGACTGCAACTAGGCCTGACATAATGCATGTTGTTAGTTTAATTTCCAGATTCATGGAGAAGCCAAAGGATGCACATTGGCAGGCAGTGAAGAGAATTCTGAGGTATGTTAAAGGAACCAAAAGGTATCGCATTTTATATAGTACTTCAGAATGTTCATATTTAGTTGGATACACTGACAGTGATTAGGATGGAAGTGTAGATGATCAGAAGAGCACTTCCGATTATGTTTTTCACATGGGTTCAGGAGCCATTTCATGGGCTTCTAAAAAGCAACCTATTGTAGCGCTGTCTACAGCAGAAGCAGAATATGTGGAAGCTACAGTAGTAGCTTGTCAAGCAATTTGGATGAGGAGGATGTTAAGAAGTTTAGACCAAGAGCAGGCAAAGTGAACTATGTTTTTTTGTGACAATAGCTTAGCTATTGCATTATCTAATAATTCTTTGTTTCACAAGAGGACAAAACACATTGACAAAAAATTTCATTACATCAGAGAATTGGTAAACAGTGGAGAAATTGTTTTGGAACACTGCAGAACTCAGGAGAAGTTTGCAGACATTCTGACCAAGCCATTGGGACAGAAAAGTTTTGAGTTTTTGAGAAAATGTCTGGGTATGACTGATAACCCGACAGTTGAAAGTAAGGGGAAGTGTTGAAATGTTACTTTCAATATTGGCTATGTAGAGCCGCTTTATATTTTAATCTCCAGGTTATTTGTACTCAAGTTGTTTTCTAAAATAACGAAAGAATCGATTTTTGAAAATCCCTTACAGTCCTTTCGCAAGTATTATGGACCGATCTCTATACATTCAAAACAGAGCGTTCAAAATGAAACAGGGTATTTTTGTTTAAACACAAGAGCGTTTGAAATTCGGTGGTCCCCACGGCCACGTCAGCAGTCAACAGGTATAGTGGTTCCCAACGCCAAGTCAACCATCCATTCAGCAGACGCGTGGCAGCATTTCATTGGAGCGGATTTTTTTTTGGGCCGTTCGCATCGCATAGAACTGGACCCAAAATAGTTAAAGGCGGATTGGATTGGGATTTCAGGTCACAAATCCCGCCAATGTCAGCAAGCCCAAACCAGACACGATATGGTTGATAGGGCAGAGTTTATAAGGATTTCGAGTCACAATTTGGGTGACGTCAGCGCCCAGAAGTGTAACCCGAAATAGTTTTTTGTAGTTGGGTTAATTGAGGTTTGAGTTCCGGGGGGGTCCACGCGTGATCAAAGTTTTTTTATGTTTTGTTATGAATTATCACGTAATTTTTTTAACCATAGTCATTCATATTATCAATGAATATAATATATATTATAAACGATGCGTTTATAATATATATATATATATATATATATATATATATATATATATATATATATATATATATATATAGTTTTGTCTTTTGTTTAATTTTTTTGTCATGCACGAGATATAAGAGCCCGAAGGCAATGTAATGTAATGTGATTTTTACACAAAAACAGTGTGAGTTTTTAAATAGCACAGCAGTGTGTTTCAGTTTTTTAATAGAGACAGAGCATACAAAATTTTACACAGTAGTGTATGGTTTTAGAGTGAGACAGAGAAGAATTTGTGAGCACTGTGTTTTGCAGCAGTCTTGTTATTTTTGAAATCCCTCTCAGTGAGGAAGCTTTGTAATAGTTTTTTTTTTTTTTAAGTTAATGAAATAGTTTTCAAGTGGAAACTCTGTCTCCTATGTCAAGAATTTTTAATTTCTCTATGTTAGAAGAGGAGAGTATTACTCTCTCCATTTTTTATTCTGGAATTTTCAAATATTCCAACATGGTATCGGAGCTAGTCCAGGCTCTTTGAAGGTCAAAAAAGCTGAAAGAAATGAGTTCTTTGTTGCAGCAGCTTCTCCAGTAGTGTGAATAATCAACCAAAAATAATTCAAGGTATTTCTCTATATAGTTTAATGTGTTACTGTTGCAGAACAGTCAGTTATTTTAAATACATAGTCAAGTGTTTTTTGAATCATAGTTAAGAGCGCAAGAATGGCTGGAGCCAGCACTAGCATGGGTATTGGAAATATCCACCTCCCACTATTTAATGGGAAAAATTATGACTACTGGTCAATAAATATGAGGGCTTTATTTGTTTCCCAAGACTTATGGGAATTTTTTGCGGATGGCTTTGAAGAGCCAGCAGATGAAAATGAGTTTGATGATTTATCTTAGGCAGAGAAAGAGTTGTTGAAGAGCAATAGGAAGAAAGAATCCAAATCTCTCTTCTTATTGTATCAAGTAGTGCATGAGAGTGTGTTTCCAAGGATAGCAGGAGCCAAGAGATACAAAGAAGCATGAGAAACTCTCAAGACATCCTATCAAGGCATGGAAAGAGTGAAACAACAAAACTTCAGTTGCTGAGGAGAGACTTTGAGACTCTCTGTATGAAAGAGTCAGATACTATTGAATCATTCTTCACTCATGTGATTGGAATGGTCACACAACTAATATCTCTTGGAGAGAATCTTGAAGATAAGAGGATTTTGGAAAAACTCTTAAGAAGTCTACCCTCAAGATTCGAGGTGATTGTCACCACCATAGAGGAGACTAAGGATCTCACAAATTTTTCAGTGGATGAGCTACATGAATCACTGATGACTCATGAGCAGAGATTGGTTAGGAGTGAAAAATATTCTCTGGAACATGCCTTTAAGACCCAAATGTATTTCGGAAGAGGAAGAGGGCAAGGTAGAGGTGGAACGAACAGTCCAACAAATGCTCAAGGAAGGGGCAGCAATCCAAATCAGCATCAAAGCCAAGGCATCAGCCAGCAAATTGGTTAGTAGAATGCTCAAGGACAGAGGTATGATAAGTCCAATTTCCAATGTCACTATTGTAAAAAATATGGTCATTATGATAATGAATGTAGAAAGAAGCAGCATGATATGGGAAATAGAACTAGTGCGAATTTCACTAGAGAAAATATCAGCTAAGACAATTTATTTTTAGCTTGTAATATGGCTGAAGAAAATAATGAAGACTTATGGTTTCTAGACTCTAGTTGTAGTAACCATATGACAAGAAGCATAGAAATGTTTTTTATGTTATATGAGAGTGTGAAGTTACAAGTCACACTAGGAACTGATAGCAAAGTTTTTGTTATGGGGAAAGGAGATGTAAATGTCTTAACAGGGAAAGGTGCAAATAAATCCATAGCAGATGTGTATTATGTTCCAGGAATGAAGTGTAACCTCTTAAGCATTGGAAAACTTGTTCAAAAGGGGTACAATGTATTTTTTGAGGATGATGTTTTTACCATCATGGAAAAACCACCCAACAAACAATGTATTGGTGAAGTAAAGATGACAAGGAACAAGATGTTCCCTCTCAGAATGAGAGCAGATTTGAACAATGGCGAAGAGAAAGCAGCAATGGCACAAGAGGCTATCGAAAGTGAACGAAAAGATGAAAATTGGTTGTGGCACTTGAGATTTGGACATCTCAACTTTGGAGGTCTTAACTTGTTGAAAATAAAAGGAATGGTAAGAGGATTACCATTGATAGAGAAACCGGATAGCCTTTGTGAAGGTTGTATCTGGAGGAAACAACACAGAGAAAGTTTTCCTTCCAGGAAAAGCATAAGGGCAAAGGCACCCTTAGAGATTGTCCACTCAGATTTGTGTGGACCGATGCAAACTCCATCGCTTGCTAGCAGCCACTACATGTTAACATTCATAGATGATTTTACAAGAAAAACTTGGGTTTACTTTTTGAAAAACAAAAGTGAAGTGTTTGAAAGATTTTGCAATTTCATAGCACTTGTGGAAAACCAAAGTGGGCTGCACATCAAATTCCTAAGGACCGACAGAGGAGGTGAGTATATATCTAAATATTTTCTACGTCTTTGTAGAGAAAATGGTATTCAAAAGAAATTTACAACTAGATATACTCCGCAAAAAAATGGAGTAGCCGAAAGGAAGAATAGAACCATAATGGACATGGTGAGGAGTATGTTAAAGGCAAAGCATTTGCCTAATGATTATTGGGCTGAAGCTGTAGATTGTGTAGCATACATTTTGAATAGGTGCCCTACAAAAGCAGTTATGAACAAAGTGTCGGAAGAGGCATGGAGTGGCACAAAGCAAGGTGTCACACACATGAAGGTTTTTGGATGTGTGGCTTATGCACACATTCCGGATCAGCTAAGGAAGAAGTTGGAAAGAAAGGGGGAGAAATGTATTTTCATTGGATACAGTGAGGAATCCAAGGCTTACAGGTTATAAAACCCATCCACCAAGAAGTTTATCGTGAGAAGAGATGTTCAGTTTATTGAAGAGGAAGCTTGGGATGGAAGCATAGCGAAAACAATAAATGTTAAACACTGTTTATCTCAGGATGAAAATGCTGATGAGTTGGCTAAAATACATCCCCAAACAACAGCTCCAACAAAAGGGCAGCAAGGCACACCCTTGATTAGAAATGAAATTGCTTCTCCAAGCACACCACAAGGAGGAAATTCATGTGCTTCTTCAAGCACTTGTACACCTAATGAAAGAGGTAAGAAGTTCAGAAATTTAAATGACATTTATGAGCAAGAGGCCACAAATGAAGGTATCAATTCTTTGTTTGCTTTATATTGTCATGTTTATGACCCTATTCATTTTGAGGACGCTATTAAGGATAAGAAATGGATAGAAGCTATGGATGAGGAGTTTAATTCCATAGAAAGAAACAAGACTTGGGATTTGGTTGAACTCCCAAAAGGTAAAGATGTCATTGGATTTAAATGGGTCTACAAGACCAAGAGTAATGCTGAAGGAAAAATAGAGAGACATAAGGCTAGACTTGTTGTCAATGGATATAAGTAGAAGCATGGGATAGATTATGAGGAAAATTTCGCACCAATTTCTAGAATGGAAAATGTGAGTGCAGTGTTGTCCATAGCAGCACAAAACAAGTGGAAATTTTACCAAATGGATGTGAAGTCAGCATTCCTAAATGGAGTGTTAATGGAAGAGGTTTACATTGAACAACCTCTCGGCTATGAAAAGAAAGGCCAAGAGCACAAAGTGTGCAAGTTGAAGAAAGCTCTTTATGGGCTGAAGCAAGCACCAAGAGCGTGGTACAGTAGGATAGATTCCTATCTACTGGAAAATGGATTTGAAAAGTGTGAGGGAGAACCCACCCTCTACATCAAGGAAAAGGATGGTAAAATGTTGATTGTAGTTTTAGATGTTGATGATGCTATTTTCACATATAATCATGATTACCTTATTGGAAATTTTAAAACACTCATGAAAGAAGAATTTGAAATGACAGAAATGGGTTTCTTGAAATACTTCATAGGAATAGAAGTAGAACAAGATGAGAATGGGATTTTTATCTCACAGGAAAAATATGTTAATGAAGTGCTTGAAAGATTTAATATGCATGAGAGAAAAGCAACAATCACTCCCACAGTGATGGGATTAAAACTCAACAGAGAGGATAGCAATAGGGATTTTGATCCTAGCTTATACAAGAGCACAGTTGGTAGCCTCATGTATTTGACCGCAACTAGGCCTACCATAATGCATGCTATTAGTTTAATTTGCAGATTCATGGAGAAGCCAAAGTATGCACATTGGCAGGCAGCAAAGAGAATTCTGAGGTATGTTAAAGGAACCAAAAGGTATGGCATTTTATATACTGCTTCAGAATGTTCAGATTTAGTTGGATACACTGACAGTGATTGGGATGGAAGTGTAGATGATCAGAAGAGCACTTCCGGTTATGTTTTTCACATGGGTTCAGGAGCCATTTCATGGGCTTCTAAAAAGAAGCCTATTGTAGCGTTGTCTACAGCAGAGGCAAAATATGTGGTAGCTACAGTAGCAGCTTGTCAAGCAATTTGGATGTGGAGGCTGTTAAGAAGTTTAGGCCAAGAGCAGGCAAAGGGAACTATGATTTTTTGTGACAATAGCTCAGCTATTGGATTATCTAAGAATTATGTGTTTCAAAAGAGGACGAAACACATTGACACAAAATTTCATTACATCAGAGATTTGGTAAACGGTGGAGAAATTGTTTTGGAACACTGCAGAACTCAGGAGTAGTTTGTAAACATTATGACCAAGCCATTGGGACAGAAAAGTTTTAAGTTTTTGAGAAAATGTTCTGGTATGAATGATAACCCAGAAGTTGAAAGTAACGGGGAGTGTTGAAATGTTACTTTCAATACTAGTTGTGCAAAGCCGCTTTCTATTTTAATCTCAAGGTTCTTTGTACTCAAGCCACTTTCTAAAATGATGAAAGAATTGATTTTTGAAAATACCTTACAGTCCTTTCGCAAGTATTATGGACAGGTCTCTGTACATTCAAAAGAGCGCGTTTAAAATGAAACAGGGTATTTTTGTTTAAACACAGGAGCGTTTGAAATTTGGTGGTCCCCATGGCCACGTTAGCAGTCAGCAGGTACAGTGGTCCCCAACGCCAAGTCAACTATCCAGTCAGCAGACGCGTAACAGCATTTCATTGGAGTGGATTTTTTTTTGGGTCATTCGCATCGCATAGAACCGAACCCGAAATAGTTAAAGGAGGATTGGATTGGGATTTCGGGTCACAAATCCCACCGACGTCAGCAGGCCCAAACCGGACCCGATACGGTTTATAGGGCAGATTTTATAAGGATTTTTGGTCACAATTTGGGTGACGTTAGCACCCACAAGTGTAACCCGAAATGGTTTTGTGCAGTCAGGTTAATTGAGGTTTGAGTCCCGGCGTGGTCCACGGACGATCAAAGTTTTGTTATGTTTTGTTATGAATTATCGCGCAATGTTTTTAACCATAGTCATATATATTATCAACAAATATAATATATATTATAAACGATGTGTTTATAATATATATATATATATATATATATATATATATATATATAGTTTTGTCTTTTGTTTAATTTTTTTTGTCATGCACGACATATAAGAGCCCGAAGGCAATGTAATGTAATGTAATTTTTACACAACAGTAGTGTGAGTTTTTAAATAGTGCAACAGTGCGTTTCATTTTTTGAATAGAGACAGAGCATAGAAAATTTTTCACAGCAATGTGTGGTTTTAGAGTGAGACAGAGAAGAATTTGTGAGCACTGTGTTTTGCAGCAGTCTTGTTATTTTTGAAATCCCTCTCAAAGAGGAAGCTTTGTAATAGTTTTTTTTTTGAAAGTTAATGAAATAGTTTTCAAGTGGAAACTCTGTCTCCTGTGTCAAGAATTTTTAATTTCTCTATGTTAGAAGAAGAGAGTATTACTCTCTCCATTGTTTATTCTGGAATTTTCAAATATTCCAACAATCTTGCCTAGTGTTATTTTTTGATACTTCATGCCTAGAGTTGGTAAAATTGGATGAAGTAAGCATGCAACCATACACAAAAGAGATGATGGGATTGGAAATGTCAATAATTTGGTATGTTTGTAGTGGAAACTATTGATAAAATCGTGAATGTATCCACGGAGATTGCACGATTTCTTCTATATAAAAATTGTAGTGCCTATTATAGGAATTTGTGAAAGTCATTTGGTATTTATTTGTTCTTCATGAAACCCTTAGGGGTCAAATTTTCTAGGTTAGCTTAAATTCCCTTATTAAATTCTATCATTTCATTGATTATGTTTTGTCGTATAATTTTTTGATGGGTTTCTGCTACCGCAACCAATTATGCTAGTTTCTATGCTTAAATTTGTATTAGGCTTACTGAATTTGGGCATTTTGAAAATAAATTTTAGATTTCTACCTTTTTTCATTGTACTCTTTCCTTCCATAAATTTTTTATATGTGTTTGAATGGTAGGATTATGATGATTTTGTAAATTGAGCAATTTGTTGGGCTACCTGTGTGTGGCTTTGTGGTAGGGGGCAGTCGGGTGGTGTGAGTGTTCTATTGTCAAATTTTCTTGTTTGAAAACGGGATTGTAAGAGGGATGATGACATAATACCTTAACTCTAATTGCATTTGAATTTTCCTTTAGATTTAATTTTAGCTTGTTGTGCACATTTTTGGTGGGGCCACATTATTTTGTGGAAAGACGAAGCCCAAAATGAGCAGAGGAAATAACACAAAGGGCATCCTCTAGCTAGTCATATAGGGTCATCCAGGGCCAACAGATGTGCTCATCTTCCCTTTTCATATGCATCTGCTGCCTCAATTCAATCGTGTTCTCGCTTGCTGATTAGGACACTTTATGGTTCTACTATAACGATTTTACACCCTAAATTGGCTAGCATCGATTTAAAAATGGAACTTGTTTTAACCCACCTACCTTCAAGAACTAGGCTTGTTAGCTTATATCAAAAAATTTATGAATGGGGAAATTGGTAATAATGACTCATACGAAGATCATGCAGATGAAGGTGCTAGTATTCTTTAACAGAATATGACTACTGCAAGGAGTGCTATCTTATCTCGATTTTTTTAGTATGATCTTGTATGATTTTTATTATGATCATGTATGCTCATCATTCATCCAAGTTCTAATTTTGAATCCATCATATTCATATACTAACAGACTAGCTTGTGCAGCCTCGCGGAATAAGGCTCCACTGCTTCCAAGGGAGGAAGTCTAATTAAATAAGGGATGATAAACCTGAGTTGTAAAGGGATATGCTTAGCTAGAGCTAGATATTTACATATCATATATAGAATAATTTGTTTTCTGTAAAGAAGGACAACAAGATTTTGCAGGAAAGAATACCATAACCCCACCAAAGAAAAGGTTTATTTTGTCTCCTACTTATGTTAGTGTTGTCTCCTGCTTCTATAACAGTTTCGGTTCAAAATAGATCACCTTTATAGATCACCAACAACATAATTTAAGCATAGATCACCCACAGCTTTAGGTTCAACAAATATCACCCACATCGTTAGAGTGACTGCAGTAAACATAGGGATTACACCTAGTTTTTGACCCAGGAGAAGACTACTATGTAACATGTAGAGTGAAGTAGTGGCACCTGTTACATACATGTAGTCGTCGAAGGAAGGAAACCATGTTGACTGGATGGAAGTGGTACTATATAGATTGGTTGAAAATATTATATTAAACATGTTATGTTAAGGAAGTAATGTTAGCATTACTTGAAGTACATTACTTGAAATTCAATTTCAAAATACGAAGGGAAACTCCTTTAACTTAAAATTATGCCTCGGGAAGAGGCCAAAACCATGAATGTTCTGCATGGACTAAAAAAATGATTCATAACTATATTATTTCGAAATATGAAATAAAAATGTTTCATAAAAAAGTTTTATTTTCATGAATTAATGCTAAGATTCATAAATCGGTTACAAAGAGTCCATGCCGTGACAACAGGGACTAAAAATACAACTTAAAAAATCATACACACTCTACTCAAAATTAGCCGAAATAGAATGAGGGTGGTTTTCTTGAACCACCTACCCTCCCATGGCAGTGGTATTGTCACTACAAAGTAAGAAAATTTTAATCACTTATAAAGTGGTTCTGGGCTATAAAAAGTGTTTCTAGTTCTCTACAGATTTCATGTAAATAGCCCATTTGAAAAAAGGAGTTGAAACATAGAGGTTCTACTCGAAGGAAAACCATATTATGTGATATAAATTACATCTATAAAAGAAAATTAAAAAAATTGAACAGACAGTCATGACCATCACAAATCCATAGTGACTCTTCTTAGAAAATATTAATGGAAGTTTCCAACCGAAGCATGCTTACGAGGGGAAGAACACCACAAAGTATTAATAATATGAACTATTACATACTTTCACAAAATTAAAAGACAATCAATCCTACATGTCATATCAATTGGCCATTGAAATTCACAATAAACCAAAAGTAAAAAAAAAAAAACATCAGTTTAAATATTTTTTTTGAACTATGAAGAATGCCTATAGACGAAGAAGAATGTGAAATAATTAAAAACTTGTAGTAAATTCGTAAGTATGCATAGAAACCATTGAAGAATGTTTCCGAAACCATACGTGAAAAAGAAGAATCAACCTTTTAAAAAATATCTTGTAATTAAATATGAGAAAAGATGCTAGTAAAATAATGATAGAATGGGCTACTCATTAATTCAAAAATCTCTTTTACCAACAAAACTCTCTTGGAATCTTGTATGAGGAGATAACAGAGGAGGCTTATCAAAAAAATTCTAAGATAAAAAATAAAGGAGTTAATGAACCATCATACCCAAAAATAAGGAGATTCTAAATTACTTGTAGTTGTATAATTTCTATAGAAACCCAAAATTCGGTTGCCCCATGGAGCTGCTGACAACTCAGAAAATTTTCAAAACCATCTGAGTTATTCCCCGGGGGAATATTATATGGCATATTATGAAATAGTTTAAGGTGTGAAACCCCATTATGGAAAATGATAAAGAACCATACAGAGGGAGGAAATTCTAGAGTTAGCAGATAGACCCAGACCCACAACCAACTTTGATATGCAAAACTCCGTTACAGACCTTTTGTGTAGTAACTCATTAAGCTATATAAGAGTGTGTAGAGACTAAACATCATTTGTAGAGTAAATATCACATAGATTAATGCACCATGGTAACCTAAGGTAAATATTACGACCAAGTAAATACCTCATAGAAAAACGGTGGCATCCTTTAAAAGTAAGTAAATAAAAAATAACAAAAACCCATGTCAAGGTGGAGGGAAGAATACATATCGGGTATTGGAATTTTTCTGGTATTATTGAGGAATCGATTCATGGTTGACCAAGTGATACCATGTAATATTCCCAATTACAGTAGCAGCAAGAGTGGCTATGGTAGTGGGAAATAATTTCAGAAGCATAAGCATATTTTCAATCAAATTCTAATGATGTTCTTGAAAGTCTATCCCCATGCGCTTTCGAGACCCTTCACTGTCTTCATAGTAGAAGGAAAGCATGTTGATATTTACGACTTGGCCGCTTGGGTTCGAATCATGGGCGGTTACCAGGCCGTCACAGAGAATGGATAGTGGGGTGTCGTGGCCGACAATTTGGGCCCAGAGCCCTCCTGCAGGCCTATCGTGAATATTTTCTTTACCAAGTACTTGAATATGGCAGAGAGATGGTTTTAGAATCTAAAGGTTGACAAGATTAATGGCAAGATTGAGACCTTTCATTCACCTCGAGGAGTGGTCGAGTCGACACTAATAATTATGTTCTTTTCGACACGCTGTAATGAATTAGGTGTGTTACTGCGAGCCCCGAGAGATGGTTGTGGGGTTGGTCCCATGAGGAGAAGTGGGCCGAGGGGTGCTTTAAGAGAGGTTAAAGAGAAAGGAATTTAGTTTTCAACAAGGCTGACCACTAGCAATAATCTCACGTATGTAGTGTGTGTTAATGCTAACAAAATTTCCTTTAATTTATTAATCTATTTTTGGGAATAGAGATATAGCATGTGAGGTTTTATAGGAAAGTTTGAAGCTACCAGAGAGCTATAGACCTACAACCAACGTTGATATATGGAACTCCATTACAAACCTTTTGTGCACTAAACCATTAAACTATATAGGAATATGTGAGTGTGCCAAGACTTGCCATCATTTGTAGAGCAAGCTTATTAGAAGAGAAACAAGTGATGAGAGTGTAATACACCATGATGAAGCTAAGTTACAAATACTGAATTTAATTTAAATTTAATTTCATTCCATTAAAGACTGGTAAAAAGTAGTAATAACTTCGTATTAGTTATTTTTAAATTAATAATAATTGTGTGAATAAGAAATTCAGAAATGGCAAAGACTGAATGGGAGAATGAATTCCAAACACTAGAGTAGTTAGAATAAGTTTGGGATAGCTACCTTCTCTTCTAAATATAAAAGGGAATATTAGTGAGGAGAAGAGGATTTTTTCTAGAAATAAAAAGAAAAAGGAAGAAGTATGAAGAAAGGCAGGACACGACCAAGGAGGTATCCAAAGATGGACATGAGCCAGTGGAGAACCCTAACATAGATAATAAATACAGTCTCGTCTGCGATCTTGAGACCTAACTGGTTTACCCGGAACTATTGTCTACTACGTTGGAGAGGAGCTCAATGGTAGAAGTGGATGTCATTTCCCTTCTCATGGTTTGGTGGACGAGACTACATTTGTTGTGTTCTGAGATAGGGGTTTATGTTCCTCTGTAGATGTCTTCTTGAAAATATTTTGTCACTGTTATTATCAATGAACTATTAAATGAAATTATAAGCCTGGTTTCTTTGAATTTAGTTTTTAATGTTAATATTGGTTATACAAGTCCGGTAAGTTCTATAAATAAGATTTATGCATGTTATTTTTGGTTATTACAAATCTGGTCAAGGCCTGTAAGTAAAAAGGAATTCCTAAACCACTATATCAGATATAAAGATGTAATCAAGTGTAGTTAGAGTAATCTTGTATATAAACACCAATGTAAGTACTCCTGTCTAGGAATTAAATACTATTGAGTTATGAATGTTATTGTGGTGTTAAGGTATTAAAATGACTCCTTATGGAAGAAAAACCTAGTTACAACCTAATTCTATGGTGAGAAAATATATTTCTCTCTTGTGAATGACTCTGACTAAAATAATTTATTAATAACCTCAAAATGAGGAAATAAATATATGAATTATATATGTAAAACTTGAAGAATTAAACCGTGTCTTTGGCAAAAATAAACTATCAAGATGAGTCTCATGAAATAGATAATTGAACTGAGCATTGTTAAGAATAAATAAGAGTTCTCTTTTATTGTTACAAGGCCCCATGTTTCAAGGCGTGCCAGAAATCTCTTCCATTCCTTTATGGGGTCAACAAGATCGTGAAACACTTCAAAAAAGTAAAGATTTAAACTATATAAATTACAAATCACAAGGATTACAATGATTTAAACAAGAACCCTTACTCTAGGTTTGAAAAAACCTTAACAAACATAATAATAAGCCAAGTATGGGTGTAACTAAATTGTATTTGAAAATAAATAGTACGTTGAAGTAAACAACCAAGATACATTTAATTTTTAAAAGAGAAACATTCGTTACTAGAAAGAAACTATAAATTCAACAAGCAAGCCATTTATACATATACATAAACCTTCAAGTGGTAATTTCTCAAAATTAGAACCTAACACATACATTCTTTGTAATGGGACGACCATAAAACAAAACCATAACCGACAAAAAGGTTGATGGCCGTGGTTGTGTAGCTGTATGAAAACTCTACACACTATTATTGTTAATTAAACTATTCACCCTACCCGACACTAGGAGGATATAAGGGGTGTCGTTTGAGAAGGAAAGATTCTGAGTACACACTGAGGAAACCTATAGTAAAAATAAAGGGCTAAACCTAAGTTTAACTTCAACCTTACGAGCAGAGTGAAGAGAAAGGGTTGATGAAGAAACCCCTTATCGTTTTTACCAAACGAATGCAATAACAAATCCTTACACGTGGAGAAAAAGATGCATAGAATCAAGCATTCTAATGCAAGAATATTAGACTCAAATTGATAGAAATTAATTTATGTGCACAATAGAAACAAACCCGTAAAAAAAATTACCTGGACAAGATTGGTGGGCACAATGCCTTGAAATCCTAATTGGGACTCTCTCCATCGAGCATATTTTCAACTTGGAGGTGATGTGAAACAACTTCAGACAGCCTTAAGGGAGAATGTAGTGTAAATAAATATGGGTAAATGAACAATGATTGTGTTTCTTACAAAATATAGGTTCAGTTGACCGGAATCTGACTCGAAGGAAGAGAAAACCACAGAGTTGGACATCCGATCTCGAATTGGTGTGGAATCAAATGGCTAAAAAAAATACCGAATTGGGTATGGGTTTATTACCGTAACCTCTATCCTTTCATCGATCATTGTTCTATTGGCTATCACGAGATTGATGGTAAGGGAAAAAGCCATATTTCATGTCATACTCACTCATACTCACTGACAGATATCCATAAGGAATTTGAGAAATTTCTGAGAGTGTAAAGGTGACTGATCGGTGTGGTCGGTCCATTCGAAATCAAGTCAAAGTTTTCAGTTAAGATGGTCACCATCGCACATAGTGGATAAATAGTTAAACCAAATATATGTGAAGTGGAATCAAATGCCAGCTCACACAATCCACTATTAATGTTTAATCTTGTCATGAGTAAAAACATAGTCAATTGTGATGTGATATACCAACTATGCTATGGTATGTTTTAGAATTACAATATAATCCTGGTAGGTACCATCAAATGAATAGCCATGTCCTTGTTGAAGGTTAATTCAACAGAAAAATTTATAAACAGTACAGAAAATATGTTTATCGAATATGATTATAAACATTGGTAAATCAATATACAACAATTTCTATGGCATAATTATAAATAAGGTAAACCTATATACATGTTATGAGTAAAGGAAAGTATTTCTTATTTTATAGGAGATAAATAAAAATCATCTAACAAAAAATCATTAATCCATGTGTCAATTTCCTTTAAGCGAAGACTAGTAAATCTTTTTTTTGGATAGTTATGGATAGGTGTTAGAAGTTGTATAAGAGCATGGTTCCAATACTATGGACTAAAAGGGAAATGGTAGTAATTATGAGTGTGTTGAACTATGCACAGTGAATGTAAGGAGAAAAGTGAGCAAGTCAAAAACCTTGATGAGGAGAAGAGTTGGAGTTCAGATTGCCACTAGATCAGCAGTGGGAATAGGTCCATGGAAAATATGGAAGAAAATATGGAAATGTGGGTGCAGCTGGGAGTAGAACCATAGTACCAATTAAGAAAGCTACTTGAAAAACATTGGGACCAATTAACAAGTTTGTTGGAGATTTTTCAACAATTGAAAATTGAAATGGTGTGTATAGTGACAAATAATGAAAGATTAATGCATCACAAAGAAAGGGTTTCAAAAATCCTTTCCGATAAAAAAAATCATACAACCGATCAACCAAGTCCCGAGCACAAATGTAAGATGAAAGAGAACACAAAAATATACCCAAGATAATTCAGAAGAAATTCATACAAAATGAAGTGATATAAATGGAGATGATAATGAGGAGGAGTCAGGTAATGTGTCAAACCAAAGAAAAACAAAGAAACAAATGATGGAGTTGCAAGGATAATTCAGAAAGATTAATTCCCCATTTTTTAATAGAGAAATAGAAGAAACTCAAGAGGCTCAAGTCATCAATATGAACAATTATTTCTAGGTTTACAAGTATAACAGTAACCTCAGGTCTAGGTTATCCATCTATCTACTACAAGGGAAATCCACCCTATGGTGGGAAGAGGTCAAGGCAGTGCAGGGAATAGAGTAGTAGAATTTAACTTGGGAAGAATTTCAAAACCACTTCAAAAGTAGGTACTTGAAAAAACACTTCTATGATGAGAAGGCTAAATAATTTCATGACGTGTAGCTGGATTAGTTGAATATGGATGAATATGTAACTAAATTTACATCTTTATTAAGTTATGTGCCTTATCTCCATGAGGAAAAATCTCAAATACAACGTTTTTTTAGTAGTCTACTAGCCTTCATGAAATAAAGAATAGGATTTTATAGTCCAAAAACTATGGACGGAGCATTCTGAAAACCTCGAATGTGTTACAAGAAAACAAATCAAAAGGATAGTGGTTAAAATTGGTCTCAAATTAAGGGAAAATAAAATTATGAGAACTTCATAGGCTCTAAGCCTACAAATTTCAGGAACTCATGGAGGAATTCACTAAACAAAAAAATGGAAAAAACTGAACAAAAACTCTAATGACAAGTAGTAGTTAGGCCTATAGAAGCATCCAATAATCTGGAATCCATTCAAGTGAAAATTTCCACTCTAGACTGTTGGGGCTGTGGGGAACCACACTACTATAAAAATTGACCCCATCATGCCAAAAATGAGGATGTTTCTCATATGCAAGAAGCATAAACGATCGGAGAGGTAGCATGGAGAATGCCCGGGATCAATGGAGAATTAAAGGATTCTCGAGAAGATTATCAATATTCTATGATAGAACTAGAAGCTAAGATACTTAATATATATATATCTATTTTAGTAGATCCTGGTTTCAGGTTAAGTTACATCAACCCTAAGATAGTAGAAAAAATTAGTTTGCAAACACAAAAAATATAAATGCATGGCTAGTGAAATTGCCAATTGGAGCTAAGAGAAGGGTGAGTGCCAAGGTACCGATATGTCCTATTGAAAGGGGGATCAAAAAATAAGTGTAGAACTTAATATATTACCATTAGGATCATATCACTTACTTCTTGGGATGTACTAGTTGGAGGGACATTGATGCTTAGTGGATTGTAAGAATAAGACTATTAGTTACCTGGCTGATGATTGGTCTCCACAAGAGATCGAATGGGTAAGAAACCCCATGATGTTACATCCAATTAATGCCTCCGAGTTTGGAAAATGTATCAAAAAGGGCTTTATGATATATGTAGTTAAAGTGGGATATTCCAACTCCAAACTTAGCACTGCCACTTTGGAGAACATAAAAATAATTCAGAAGTTTACTGATGTATTTATTGAAAATATACCAGGATTTCATTCAAAGCACGCTATTGATTTTACCATAGAATTAATTCTTAGACCAACACTGGTATCAAGAGCCCTTTATTGCATGAGCGTGCTTGAGTTAACCGAGCTTAAAATGCAACTTCAAGAATTACTTCATAAAGGATATATTCAGTGTAGTGTATCCCCTTAGGGAGATCTAATGATATTCATAATAAATGAGGATGGTACCTCATGAATTTTCATTTATTACACTAAAATTAATAAATTGACCATTAAAAATAATATTTTCCCTTGGATTGACGACCTATTTGACTAGGTCAAAGAAAAAACCTTTTTTCCTAAAATTGATTTACAATCATGATATCATCAGATTCAAGTAAGGGATGAAGAAATATGTAACAAAATTTTTAGAAATCGTTAAAAAAATCACGATTTCATGTATTTTGCTTTTGGATTGACCAATTCCCATGTGGATTTTATGAGTTTAATGCATGATATCTTTCATCCCTACCTAGAAACTTTTGTTATGATTTTTATAGAAGGTATATTTATTTATTGAAGAACCATTGAAGAGCATAAGGAAAAATTACTGGTGGTATCACAAGTGTTACGGTACCATAAATTATATTCAAAATGTGTGATTTCTATAGATATTAGATTCAGTACTTGGGACATGTCATTTCAACAGAAGGAATAATGGTTGAGCATGAGAAAACAACGACCATCATGGTGGGTTGGTACCAAAGAATTTAGGTTGTATACACTCCTTCATGAGTTTGGCAGGATATTACTAGGGTTCCATTGAAGGGTTTTCTCGAATTTCCTACCCCATCACTTTATTACAGCAAAATGGAAAAAAATAATTTGACAAACAACTGTTAACAAAGCTTTGGAAAATTAAAATAGCTACTGACTATTTCTCCTGTGTTAAATATTGGTAACCAAAATAAGGAATTTATAGTCTGCACACATGCATCCAAGGGAGGAGTGGGGGCAGTGTTAACACAAATGAGAAGGTGATTGCATAAGAATCACAAAATTTGAAGTAGCATGAGAAGAAATAATATGCTTATTATTTGGAGTTAATTGTTGTGGTTCATGCGATAAAGGTATGTAGGAATTAACTATTATGAAAGTGAATTTTTTTAAAGACCGACCATAGTGGTCTGACAAGTTATTTCAAACATCCCAATTTAAATTTCGGTCAGGAAATACAGAATGCCTTCCTAAGTGATTTTGAATTTGAAAGTCATCACTTAAAAGGAAAAGAAAATCATGTTGTAGATGAATTAAGGAGGTAGATACATTTCATCTATGAAGTTTTCTATAATCAAATATAATTTAAATTTCAATAAAAAATTAAGGAAGATTTCCAAAAATATCTTGAATATAATTTTCAGAATATTTCTGAATACTTGACAAAGTGTATGGAATTCCATCAAGTCAAAGTTGAACATCAACACCCTACTAGTATTCTACAACCCATCCCCATACCAGAATGGAAGTGGGAGGTTATTACACTTAATTATATGACCGTATTACCCAGATATAAAAAGAATAATGACTTGATAATGGTGGTAGTAGATAAACTCAGTAAAAGAAGTCATTTTATTCCACTACAATCTACTTACAAGACATTTCAAGTTGTCGATATTTTCATGAAGGAAGTGTTCATATTACATGGTATTCGTAAGGTATTTATCTCAGACATAGATGTGAAATTTACTTCCACATTTTGGAAAGCTCTATTTAGATATTTGGGAACTAAAATATAGTTCATCACTGCATACCACCCACAAAGGGATGGGAAACCTGAACATGTGAATCAATTATTTGAGGATATGTTATGGATGTATGTTATGAAACATCTCAATAAGAAGGAGGAATATCTACATTGGGTAGAATTTTCATATAATAATGGATACCATGAATCATTGAAGATGACCCCTTTAAATGTCTTGTACACAAGGAAATGTAGAACACCTATAAATTGGAGTAATCCTGAGAATAAATTAATGCTAGGACCATAGACAGTTTAAGAGATGGAAGGAGAAGTGAAGAAAATACGACAAAATTTAAAATCTTACGAAGAGAGGCAGAAATATTACACTGATAAGAAAATAACCGATTGGGAATTCGAAGTTGGGGATCATGTATATTTTCGAATCAAGCCTATGAAAAATAGCTTGATATGGACTAGTTGTGCAAAAATTTTCCCTCGCCTTTGTGTTCATTTCCAAATATTAGAAATAATTAGACCAGTGGATTATCAGTTAGCCTTAAATAGTCACACAAGAGTTCATAATGTGTTTCATGTATCATTATTGAAATGATACGTGCATTATCAAAGACATGTGATTCATTGGAAATTTTTTTATGTAATCTTGTAATTACTTTATTTGATCTAAGTGTAAAGATTTATAAAAATTAACTTTTTTTGTTTGTTGAATCTAATAGATCAAGACAAATGGATATTTCCTTGTATAACCTCATCACATCCTCAAATAGAAATAAATAACACTATGGAGGTGAGACACCACCCATGTTAAAGTGAAGTCAAAGTACTTTGGCCCGAAAGAGGCTACCAAGGAAGATGAAGAAATCATGAGACAAGCCTATCCATAATCGTTTCAAAAATTTGAAATAAACACCGAGGACGATGTTTTGTCTTGGGGGCAAGATCTAACAACCTAGGGTGAATATAAGTTAAAATCATTTAATTTATTTTATATTTAATTTAGTTACGTTAAAGACTCATAAAATGTAGTAAAAAAATTGGATTAATTTTTTTTCAAATGAATAATAATTATTTGAATAAGAAAATGGAAAATAATGAATGGGAGAATGAATTCCAAATTCCGAAGCACTTAGAGCAGTCGGGGGCAATTACCTTCTCTTCTAGATATAAAATTGAATCTCAGTGAAGAGAAGGGGTTATGTTCTAGAAAGAGAAATAAAAGGGAAGAATTCTGAAGAAAGAAAGGACAATGCCAAGGAGGTATCCAGAGCTCAACACGAGCTAAGGGAGAACCCTTACACAAACAAGAAATTTACGCTGGACTATGGTCTTGAGGCCTAATGGGTTTACTAAGAACGGTTGTCTATTGCTCTTGATGGGAAAAGTGGCCATCATTGCCATTCTCATGTTTGAGTGGAGGGGATCGATTTTGTTTGTTCTGAGATAAGTGTTTTGTTCCTCTTTAGATGTCTTTTTGAAAATATTGTGTCACTCTTTTTATGTAATACCCATGACTTGTAACTTTTATATTATGCAAATAAGACCAATCTCTAGGTGGAAGTATGGAGCAGTTTTGTTGTTGACATAATTATTTTAAGTTAATAATTAATTATAAATGAAATGGAAATGTTGTAAAGACAAAGTAATTGAGATCAAGAAATTCTTATCCATGAGGATGGATTAGCATTTCAAAACTTTCCCAAATTTATCCTAAAAATCCTCAGAGAAAAATAAATAAATAATTATATTATATGGAATAAAAATATCTAATAAAAAACTCGAGTAAAGAGGAAAGTTACTAATAAGAGGTAAGAAATTTTTTTTGTGTGGAAAAGTGAGTTCTAAAGTAGTCCTTTATGGAAAAAAGAAAAATAAAATCCTAGGCTATGGGGAACAACAACCCATAATAATGAGATGTCATTACAGAAACTGGCTAAGGAAAAGTGGGCTTAAAAGTTCCACCACTAGTGTGACAAGAAGTTGTCAACACTGGGGAATATCGATATCTACTCGGGGGAGAGCTCCAAGGAGAAGCTTGTGGTTGGGACAGAAATTTGTCTTTACAAATTGGTATGTTATGTGCTGATTTTTTTAATTAAACATTTGATGTTGTTAGAAATGGCTAGATCAGAATTCTAGTTTAAGTAATATGAAAGGCTCTACCTTGAAAGTATGAAGTTGTAGTATGCTAATATTTTATATCTTTTTATGTCAGACACCTTATTAGAATAAAGGTTTAAGTCCTCATATGTAATAGTGGTATGAATAAAGTTAATAATATATTCGATAATTAGTAATGTGTATTGTACAGTGTCTACACTGTAATTAACTACAATTAAGATACAGTCTTTCTTACACACAATCTAAGTTATTGAAAGAAAATATAATTGGAGAGTGTGAAATTATAAACCCAATTGGGCTATATTATGATAAAAATTACCATGTACATATGCCTAGATAAATTATAGTAAAACAGTTCAGCCAACAAGAACAAGAAATTACAAATACAATTAGGTGAAAAATACAGATACATGCAACAATTACTATAAAGCACCAAGTAAATTTGATATAGTGTATTAAATAATGTAAAATTCGAAGAGGCATGACACCTCTAAAAATTGGATGTAGTTACATGTATATGAACACTCATAATTAAAAATATCAAATAAATAAACTGCTTATGTACAATAATTCTCAAATATCATGGAGAATCTCACTGTCATATTTATCTATACTAGTAATTGAAAAATGAGAAATATCACATCAATGGAAGTTATTGTCAAAGACCAAGCATGGCCTTGACACATAAAATTTATTAAGACTGGACTAAGCTAGGTGTTAGAAGCAGAACTATGATGGAACAACATGCTACCAACCTGAGAGACAAAGTATAAAATTACATGCATACATTAGAAAGGAAGCAGTTGTGTAATGCGACCCAACGAAAATTTTCAAGAGCATAACCACAAAATAATATACCAGAATCAGAACACAATCTAATTTACTAATAAAAAAATAATTACAATGTCCAAAATATGAGGACAACTTACCCAAATATACTTTCCCATATTTGAGTTTCTCCACCTGAACATACATATTGATAATGTTTCAAGTGATACTTTTTTTTCAATATCTACATTGGAGATTAATAAATATGGACTAGATAATAATTGAATAAATGGGACTAACATGAAGAGGAAAGGATGTACGCTTCTCGATCACTAGTTTGGATTTGAGTCAAAGAGGTAACCTGGGTTATATTAATTCATATTAGAACTCATATTATAAATTTAAAAACCACATAGAAGGTAAGGAGTTATGAATTCAAAATTTATGTACAACAATAAGAAAAAAAATGGAGTTGACTCATAATTCAAAAAAGGACTGTACCAAACCTCAACATGAGATCAAGTCTGCGATAAGAGACCGTGCGTTACCTTAATGGGTAGAAACCCAACACAGATTACACACCTTTCATAAGTAGTGTAAAGTTAAAAGAAAATAGTAGAAGTACCAATGTAATTTCAATGAACAGTGCAAGTAAGATAAATCCAAGAATTTCAGTATAAGTCCATAAATAAAAATATTAGAGTAACAATTCATAGAATATTAATCCTTATGCTTTCAAACAAATGAAGAGAAGGCAAAGAAATTCTAGTTAATATCTAACGCTATGAAGAAGGGTAAGATCAATATCATGAATATGAATGATATTAATAATACAGTGAAGAACCACAAGTTCTGGTGAAATTTAACCAGATACATAAACATTATGCGTAATAAATAAATACATAAAAAACTCAGAAAATGTTGTGTGTAAACATGGAATGTGAATTATTGTGTAAAAAACATCATAAGTATTAAATGAGAACCCAAATAATTAAATGTTAGAATAGAAGATAGGCCTCAGGTAATCCTAAATCAATACCATTCAACCTTATCAATACACATAATGAAGTAATCTTATCCTCTAGGTAGTATGCTACCCTATAAGAAAACGAAGAGTTTCAACATAAACTTAATAGTAAGGGAATGATAAAAATTTATGAAGAATACAATTTATCTCTTGCATACAAATACAGATCAATGTGCGTCGCAGAGTGTTACAGTCGCTACCCACAGAACTAGAAATGCTATGTAAAACCTCGATCTACACTAAGTAGAGTAGTCATAATCCTCACATTAAATGAAATGATTCAATGAACTAATATGCTCATAAACAGAGAACCTAAGCTTTACATTGAACCATTCAACATTGAGCTTCACGCTGATCCAATATTAGCCACGGGTCATGCTGACAGGGTCACGATGATAGAGTCATGCTGACTCGAGTAATGTGAATGGCATAATAAAAATTAGCAGATAATGCAACCCATTAACTAAAGGAAGAATGAGGGGTTTTGCAAGGAAGGCTTTGTTTATACCCGCAATTGGAAATTCAAATTCAATCATGGCAGCATGGCCATTATACAGAGAACTATTAAAGGAAAATTGACTAACTGAAATTAAAAACCCCAATGCTAGATATTACATACAAGATATGGAAGTGCAGAGGGGTAAACACCTCGTTAAATAAAAAAAAGGTAAACGCTAGATAGAGGACTTGCTAATAGCACATAACAATCATAAACTGAAATGAGAAATGAAAACTCAGAAAAATTTGGGAAGGATAGGCACCCAAAATCCAAAATTAAAAACGACATTGCTGATATTAACAAAACCTATAAAATTTGAAGTGAACGAGAGAGGAATCATGGAACCCAAGAGGAAATTTGAAGGGAACTGACCTCTTCTATGAAGAATAAGGGTCAAAGTGCTACTCATTGGATTTTTTTGTTGCAACACTAGGAGGAGGAGGAAATTGCTCAATGTCTTTGTATGGAAGATAAAGGACACCCCTCAGCAAAATACAAGAAATCCATATCAGAGAACTAAAGACAAATTAAAATCATGAGAAAATTAGAGGTAGGGATAGCCACTTTTTACCTGAATGGGTGACAAGTAACCAGTCGAAATGAAAATATAATATCCCTGAAAAAATGACCAAATTTCATTAGTAAACTTAACATATAAGGTTCACAACATTCAAGTAAACAAGATTCCTAAATAATATTACCTGAAATGGAGTGGCCACCAAGCTTTGTGTTGGTTTAAGTTTAAACCATATACCTCATGAAAACGATGGAGGAATGATGGACCAGTGCCTCTGAAAAACACACTCGCAGGTCGAGCTATGGATGGCTACCTCCAGAGAGATAGAAATTCCCTAAATTCACCATGAAAATGTTGAAATGAGGGAGATATAGGTATGGTAAACCCCTTAGGGTTTTCAAAAGGCATCAGAACCATTGAATCATCTCATTCAAATACCTATCATCCATTGGGACCTAGAAATGACCGTGAGGGCCATATGAGAATATGTGACCCTTTCCACATGCACACTAGCATGATGGATAATTCATCAGGTGGGGTACTCTAATAAATTCAAAATGAGAACTGTTGTGGCAACATATAAACCTTCGTACTTAACTTATGAAAACCAAACAAATATGCGTTAAGGATAGTAAGGTACATATGTCCTATGTAGGTTAATATAGGGGTATCTATATTAATGTAGCATTTGAAATATGATCACATTAATACCATAGGTTAGATGGTTGGAGGAGTTGATTAGGATAAAAATTAATAATGTTAGAAGGTTACATTTGTTAGAATTAGATGTAGGTTATGGAGTGAATAAAAACATAAGGTAAGGGAATGTTAAAGATGAATGAGATCTAGGGTGTGAATGAGAAAGTAAGCATGTTGTAGAGTTAAGAGAAAGGTTAATGTATATGTGTAATTTTTTAAACTTGCTAATTATGACTGCATATTTAAATGTGATAGGTTCGATATAACCATAGTAGAGATGTCATCGGCACAAGAGGTTAAAGAGAAAGGTGATGGTCAATCATAGAGGTAAGTATAAAAATAAAATTAAAAAATTGGAGATATTACAAGTGCTATGAGAGCCCAAGTTAAAACACTGGGCTTATGGACCCCAACACAATGAAAATCTATTTTCTATAAGTTTAATTTATGATTAAATAATTATGAATCAATTACATATTAAAAATTAAGAATTCTTGATCAAAATCTAGATTGGGGGAAAAATTTTCAAAAGATTAAAAGTGCTCAGAATTAGACCAAACAAGGACGACCACATAGGGATCATCGTGAGGAATCCAACGCACTTTGTTTCACTCAAAACGGACTTCGTATGTGAAAGTTAGAGCATGTTGTTCGCCATGCCAAACAGACGAATTTAAAAAAAGGGGGGTCCAACAGGGTCAAAGGCTAAAAATTTGGGTTTTCAAAGTATAATGACGTGATGACACATGTCAATTTCTCAGTGGCCCATACATCTCGGCACGTGGCACAATTTCTTCGGTTTATGCGGAGCCAATTGGGTGCTGACATGTGGCAAGCCCAGAGGCCACCACATGCTCACCACCCTCTCCAAGGCAGAAATGTTGTTAATGTTAAATTCTAAATTTTATTTTCCAAAGGTCCAATTAATATACACTATTGCAAAATTTTTGGGAGGAGGTCGGGGTTGAACACATGACCTCACCCATAGAATCCACAAGTCTTAGCACCAAGTTTCTCCTTTAGTTCTTAATAGCTATAAGTGTTAACATTTCTTTAAAGTTTCTTTTGTGTTCGTACGGAGGCAAAGAGGGCCAACGCTGAAGGGCCAACCCCTACCATCGAGCTATGGCCTGTGACTATGATGGAAACTATTTTTAATGGCATATAATTAACCATTAAATATGGTTTAATTAACCATAACCCTATTGTTATGTGCATTGATCCTCATTTAACTACAAATTTATTAAAAATGTGCTTAGCCCGCTTGTCACATCTCCCTCTCTCGTACTCAAAAAAAAAAATTTCGCAGGTGAAATTTAACTTGGTTCATCTTTAATTTTCCACTTTCATCTCCTTCCTTTGGAGGAAAGACATAAAATTAAATAGAACAAAATAAACTTCTAACACATTGACAAAGTTAACTATATACATTTATCATTCCGTTTCATCCCATTTTACTTATTCCTAGAAGCAACTAATCATATGATGATTCTCATAGGAGGTGAAACATATAACGCCTCTCCACTAATTTTTTTCCCATTTCATTTAACCATTGGACGTTATATAGGAATAAATCGAGGTCTGGAACTTTGTATATTATAAAATCGAACCACTCATTTTATTTTTAAATCAAATGTGATCGATAGACATAGATTGACCCTTTTATGATTTACCATAGGTCGACATTTTTTTTCCAACCTACGTAGTACTCAATTTGATATGCTTTTATTTTATTTACGGATCATTTCCTTTCTGATGCCAGGTGGGGTAGGGTTTGAATTTCGATTTGTCAAATGGGACGATTGTGGCCTACCTGCATTCAATTTCTTGCTTCTCCATAAATTTTGATTGATGCGAAGTACTACAATTCTGAACTCTGAATACCGATCACGCTATTATGTGTACGATGGGTTGAATAAATAATTTAAAATATTCCCCTTGGGTTTGATTAATATTTCTTTGAGATCATGCTATGTATGAATTTACTGTTACAATCCCTCTTGAGATTTTTGGATGTACTCTCCCTTAAATCTTACTCGGTCGCAAATCCAAAATCCGAGTTCATTCATACGATTATCCATACACGTGGACGGCTCGATTTTAATGGATTTAGGGTTTCCTACTCCGTTATTAGCTCCTGTTTTTCATTCCAGAACTTCATTTTTTTCTGGCTGGCGTTCGTCGTTTCCCTCTGGACTATTTTTGTACAGGATTGAAATGTCGAGGTTTTCTACCAAGTGTGCGTTCATTCGATCAAAGTAGGTATGATTTGTTTTTCATCTGGCTATTGATTCTGTGAGTATTGCTTGTTAAATATTCGTTCTATTATGAAGCAATTTCAGTGAACGATTCTACTCGGCTTGTTTCCTCAGTTCTGGTTTCACTCTGCTGCAATTGTGTAGGATTGGAACCCTCACGATGGCATTCCGGAATTTATTCACAACCCTACTACAGCGAAATTCGTAGATATAGGTATTATTGTTTTTAGTCAATGGTTTTCTTCTCTTTGTCTTACACATTTTCGTTTGATTTGGGTTGAATGGAGAACTCTGAAAGAGTATATGGTTCGGCTAATACCATTTCTACTTGCTCCTATTTCTCGGGTAACATTTTCTATTAACCCCAACGACTTAGGTGTTTTTACAGAACCCGCGATGAAGAATAAGGGGCTTTCTTAGGAAGGCGAAAGGCCTGGTCGACTCTTGTCGTGACAAGATAGCCATCAGGTTTGAAACGCAACTCGAAGTTTGTAACGGTTGGCTTATATCTTCTCATGAGCAAATGCATTTAACTCTCCCCTTCTCACTGTGTTCGTTTCAGGGAGTATTGATCTGGCGTTCCTCGCGATACCCCAGGTATACGGTATACTTCGTTTTTTTTCAATCGTTCGGTGGACACTTTCTATTATGGATCAGAATTTTACTAATAGAAACATTCTCTGTTCCTTGCAGGTATATAAATTCTGCTATGGTAGAAGAGGTTACAACCCTTTTCGTTGTTCTGGCGACTTCATTCGACTTATTTCCTTCGTTCGTTATTGCACAGGTTCTCCAAATTTTCCAGCGATCTTCGTATGGATTGTCTCTTGTTGCTATAGAAAGTATTTAAATTTTTTTTTTTTTTCAATAGCTGCGGACATGCGGTTGGTGTAGGGACGTTTACACATTATGAGTTCCACACTGAACGTTGCGACTAAGCTCGCTCAGTTTCGTTTCCTCTGTGCGTGTTTATTTCTGAACTCAGCCGACTAAGGGCGAAATGAATTTCTGAAGTGACTCCTGGAATTTCTATTCTAATTTGGCACTCATTACTACTGTTGATACGCGTACTGCCTCATTTCAGGATGAGTTAACATCAATTCTCTGAACTGAGTCGTATGAATATTTGCATCTTGCTTCGTGTTCCTTTGGTCGGGTTTTAGAGTGTAAATAGATTTAGTATGGAATGTGGTTCTCATCTGAATCCTCCCTTTTTGTTCGAATATATTATGCAGAGAAATCTCTTTTATTTTTGAGTTAATAGTTATCAACTCAGAACATACTTATTCTCTAAATGCTAAAGGGGTATATTAATGTTCGTCTACGACTGATATTTAATGAAGATTTAAATGATGTCAACGAAGTTTTATTTATTTCAATATGCTGATTCAGCATACATATACAGGCACTGTACAAATATATGTTAGCAGTTCATTTAATAATTGTAAATTTTTCTTTGAATTTGATTGGGCAACCGTGACAGTTTATAACACCCTAAAATTTTTATACTGCATATTAATTACAAATATTCTTATCTAGATTTCCCTCGTATTTCTGTGGAAATTCTAGGACAGATAGCTTATAATATTAAGTAAATACCTGGTAGATTTTTAATTCTCATTTATATACGAAGGGTTATACATGTTTCTTAACTAGAATTGGCATAGTTCAAAACAATCTAGCAAAAGATTAACTGTTAACCCACTACAATTTATCTCTTTGTTTACATAATTAGTTCGTTGTGGTATTTTTGTAGCATAGACTCTCTGTTACATAAAAAAATTTAAAATATGGCTTATGTTCTATGGTCTAGTAGTATCTTTCTAAAGCTTGTTTTGTTTTCAGAACTCTAATGGCTTTAATTCTGGTTACTCCAAATTTTACATGAAAATTTCCTCTAGACTAAAATTTAGAAGCCAAATAAAGTTTCATTGACCCCACTAGAGAACTTGTACTCTGTCTCCATATTTATAAAATCTATCCTGTCCTTCTTTCATGCACAGGGTAAATTGCAACTCATTTGCTATTGCTTTCTAATATAAAATAGGAACTTCAGATTCTCATTCACATATATGCATATACTAAAATCATTCTAAGAAACAAAAGCAGATTAAAGGTAAGTCATAGATTCTTGTTCTGTGAAAAGATAAGTATCCTCATATTTAAACCAATCACTGGTTTAGAGACTCTGTGGGATTCTAGTTCACAGATTGAATTCTACAACCATACAGAGTGGCAAGGATAAATTCCTTATAAACAATTCTGTTAAATGTAGAATTTATATTCTAATATACAATGAACTTTTATATGTAGCCAATTCATACTATATGAAGTAAAACATTTGTAAAATTAGGGACATACCACTCTGGCAAATGACCAACCTCCCAACCTTAGAATCCTTCTGTCTCCTAGGACTCACCCCCGAGCTGAGATCATTCCCCTAGAACAGACCAACCTAAATCTGTTCTAGTGCAGCTTATTTAAGCTTTTTCTCCCCAAAGCCTATTTCTAATTCTGCGTCCAGAATATCAGGATGCTTTTCTTCCTGTTTGCCTAGGCTTCCCATTTTAGGGATTCTTTAAAGCTGTTTTATGATTTTCCTCAGCTTTTCCAGCCTTTTACCTCTTCCCAAATACTTTCCTCCTCATTGGGGAAATTTAGATTCTACCTCAAAATCTAATTTAGAATTATTTTCTTTCAAGGATTTTTGAAAGATTTTGGGGACTGTTTGCTTTGTCCGTCCTCGTGGATTTAGCAAGTGATCTCATACATCTCATTTTGGTCAATCTGCAGAAAAATCATTTTATTCATCTCTTCAAATAATTATTTAATTACATTCGCAAAATATTTATCCTTTGGGGTCCACTCCCCTTAGGATTCAAGTTCAAATGTCTAACTTTGAAATTCAAACACATGAATTGGGGGGTGTCACATATTCCCCCTCTGAAAATAAACACCGTCGTCGGTGTTGTTATGCAACTATTAAAGTTCATTTTTCAAATAAAAATGGATATTTTTCCATCATTTCAGCTTCTCTTTCCCAGGTAGCTTCTTCAGTAGTAAAGTGCTTCCACTGCACCTTTACTCTTGCTACCGTTCTGCTTCTCAATTCAATTTCTTCCTGCTCCAATATTTGAAGCGGTTCTGGCAGAAACTCCCCTTCTGGTTCCACCTGTACCACATTCCAATCAACTATGTGAGAAGCATCATGCACATATCTTTTTAATAATGAAACATGAAAGACATCATGAACTCTAACATGGGGTGGTAAGGCTAGCTTGTAAGCCACTGGTCCCACCCTTTCTAATATTTCAAAGGGACCACAGTATCGAGGGGCCAATTTTGCACAACTCCCAGCATAAAGGGTGCTCTTTTTGGGTTTAATACGCAAATATACATGCTCCCCAACTTTAAATTCTCTATGCACTCTTTTCTGATCTGCATAACTCTTCTCACGATCTTGTGCTGTCTTGATGTTCTTTTGTATCTGTTTGACAATTCCCTCCATTTCTTGTAAAGCATCTGGTCCCAACATTAGTCTGTCTTCTAGCTGACTCCAGCTCAAAGGAGTACGACACTTCCTTCCATACAGTGCTTCAAACGGACTCATTTTGATGGAGGATTGATAGCTGTTATTATAAGCAAATTCAGCTAAATGTAAGAAATCTTCCCACTTTGTGGGTCTATCCATGACATACATTCTCAGCATGTCCTCCAAAATTTGATTAGTTCTTTCCGTTTGACCATCATTCTGAGGGTGGTAGGCAGTGCTAAAATTCAATTTAGTGCCCATTCCTCCAAATAATCCCCTCCAAAAGGCTGCTGTAAATTTAGCATCCCTATCAGAAACAATCACCTTAGGGACCCCATGGAGTCTTACTATCTCCTTCAGGAACACATTCGCTACTTGAGCTGTTCCAAAGGTGGATTTCACTGGTATAAAGTGAGCAACTTTGGTTAAAGTGTCTACTACTGCCATTACAGAATCATGCTGGTATTTGGTTTTGGGTAATCCTGTAATGAAGTCCATGGAAACAGTGTCCCATTTCCATTTAGCAATGGGCAAAGGGTTCAGAAGGCCAGCAGGATGCTGGTGTTCCACCTTAACTAGTTGACATTCCATGCATCTACTTAAATATTCTGCTACCTCTCTCTTCATTCCTGGCCAGAACAACTTCTTTTTCAGGGTTGTTAACATTTTCTGATATCCTGGATGTCCTGCATAAGGTTGTTTGTGGTATTCATCCAAAATTTCTCTTTTTAAAGACTCTACATTGGGAATATACAATCTTCTCTTATAACAGATCAGCCCTTTTTGGTTTTGAGTGAAACCAGTTTTCTCCTTTTCTGTAATTTTACCAGAAGTGTTTCATAACTTGGGTCTTGGTTTGCTGCTTTAATCACTAATTCTTCTACAGCAATCTGAGCACTACTTCCAATATTATTGATATTTTGACAAGCATTTCTGCTCAATGCATCAGCAACTTTATTTTCTTTCCCTCTTATATGTTTTATGTCCATGTCGAACTCACTTAAAAAGGACAGCCATCTAGCCTGTCTGGCATTCAATTCAGTTTGAGAAAATAAATATTTGAGACTAATATGATCAGTCATCAATGTAAATCTTTTTCCAATGAGATAGTGCCGCCACATTTTCAAAGCATGAATAACAGCTGCTAATTCTAAATCATAGGCACCATAATTCTGTTCATGTATCTTCAGTTTCCTGGATTCATAGGCGATCACTGAATTTTCCTGCAAAAGAACTCCTCCCAATCCTTCTCTACATGCATCCGTACATACCACAAATTCCTTATCAGGATCTGCAATCTTCAGTATAGGGGCTGTAGTAAGTTTCAGTTTTAATTTGTCGAAACTGTTTTGGCATTTTTCAGTCCATTCAAACTTGACAGCTTTCCTCTGTAAGGAAGTGATGGGATGTGCTATGGTAGAAAACCTCTCTACAAATCTGCGATAATAGCCTGCAATCCCCATGAATGATCTAAATGCTGAAACATCAGCGGGCACTGGCCATTCTTTTATAGCCTTTATCTTCTCCGGGTCAACAGCAAGGCCTTGTTCATAAATAATATGACCCAAGTATTGGATCTTGTCCTTATAGAACTCACATTTGCTGAATTTAGCATATAGCTGATTTTCCTTTAGAGTTTGCAACACTATCCTCAGGTGTTCTTTGTGTTCCTCCTCACTGTTTGAGTAAACTAAAATATCATCTATGAACACAAGGACAGATTTATCAAAATACTTGTTTAACACATTGTTCATTAGACACATAAATGTGGCAGGGGTGTTTGTCAACCCAAAAGGTAGTACTACAAATTCGTAGTGGCCATATCTGGTTCTAAAGGTTGTTTTGATGATGTCTTCCTCTTTAATTCTAAGCTGGTAGTAACCAGTTCTTAAGTCAATTTTTGAGAATACTGAAGCTCCTCTCACCTGATCAAAAATATCATCAATTCTAGGCAAAGGATATCTATTTTTTAATGGTCAACTTATTCAGTTATCTATAATCAATGCACATCCTAAAAGTTCCATCTTTCTTCTTCACGAACAACACTGGTGCTCCCCAAGGAGACACACTTGGTCTGATATACCCTTTATCTAGCAGTTCTTGCAATTGCATTTTCAGTTCCATAAGTTCAGGAGGACTCATTCGATAAGGTGCTCGTGAAACAGGTGTTGCTCCTGGCACCAGATCGATTGAGAAGTCAATCTCTCTTTTGGGAGGAAGGTGAGGGATTTCCTTTGGAAAAACTTCCTTGAATTCTCTTATTACTGGTACAGCATCCAGAAATTCTTCTTTAGTTTTCTGTTCAACTTCCTCCACATGTACTACATAAACTTGGTATCCTTTTCTAGCTGTTCGTTTTAATTGTAATGCTGATATTTGTCTTACTGAAATGGATTTTGGTTTTCCTTTGAGAGTAAAAGGTTTCCCTTCTTCATCCACACAATGCAGGGTTTTATCCCAGCAGTTCATCAGGGCTTTCTTCCTTTCCAGCCAGTCCATTCCTATCAGTAAGTCATAAGAACCTAAGGGCAGTATGTTCAGATTTACTTCTGTTTGAAAATAATTTAATTTGATTGCTGTTCTGGGTAATTTATGTGTTACCTTTCTCTTAGTTCCGGTGGCAAGCTGTACCAACCATGATTGCTGAGATTTTTCAGGTTTAAGATTACATTTTTCTACAATTCCAGGACTAATGTAACTTAAAGAAGCACCGGGATCAATCAGAACAGTAACAGATAGGTTAGAAATCTTACCCTCCATTTCCACCATGGTTGCTTGATGTTTTGCTTGCCGATTTTCCAGGGCTGCACTAATAGTTGGTATGTGTCTGGCTATATCATTTATTGTTGTCGCTTCCCTATATCTCATGAGCATATGAATGTTTCGATGACGGCAGTCCCTCAAAAGATGGGGTTATCCACAGCCCCAACATTTCAAGGGCTCCTTATTCTGATTGTTCCCTCCTTTTTACTGTCTCCATCTATTGGTTTCGATGCCACTTGAGACTCTGCAGTTTGACTTTCTTTGGGTTTACTAAACCTTTTCCGCTAATGATCTTTGCCAAAATTCTTCAGATAGGCTGTTTTTGTTTTCTCCGTTTGAATTCATTCTTACTTACCCAACTTTTTCCTTGATCAGTTTTTCCTTTGAACTGTTGGTAACACAATCTAGCTTTTCTAAAAGCTTCGTCCATTGTTTTTGGATTATCAAACTCAATTTTCTCCTTGTAAACCATAGGCAAACAATTCAGAAACCTCCGTACCTTTGCCTTTTCCTCCTTTATGTAAGGTACATACCTTAATAGATTGGTAAATTTAGTAACAAACTCATCGATAGTGAGCTGTCCCAATCTAAGCTCATGAAATTATTTTGCTTTGTCATCATAGTACCACTCATTCAAGTAGCGATTCTTGAATTTTTCCTGAAAGTCTTCCCAAGTAACTGTCTTTTCATCTATAGCATGTACCAACTTTTTCTTCTCCCACCACAAGGTAGCCTTACCTTGTAGCTGGTAGACAGCTAATCTGGCCTTCAAATTGCTTTCATATTCATAAACCTGGAAATACTTAATCATATTCAGCAACCAGGATTCAGCATCTTCCTCCTTCTCCCCGTCATAGGAGGGAGGTTTGATTTTTTGGAATTCCCCTTGTAGTTCCTTTTTCTGCTTATTCTGATGTCGAATAGCATACTCCTCATCAGATTCATCAATTTTCCTCTTTCCGGAACCTTCGCCTTCTTGGCTGTTCCGTGAGGTTAATTCCCTGACGAGCCTTTCCTGCTCCTCACTGGCCAATGACAATCTGTCATTCTGGCTTTTTATCTTAGCCAATTCTTGTTGCAAATTTTGCAACATGGCCATCATGGCTGCATTGGGATCTGGTTCACCACGCAGATGAACATAAATTTCTCCACCTTCTTCCATTCTATCACTCCACTGTACACTACACAGCACAGATTAGTGAACAAAAAAACAAACAATAAAAACAAAACTTTTGCTACAACAAACAAAATTACATAGTGAGTACACAGCAATCGTGAGCACTAAGTCACCAGCCTAGTTTTATAACTTGGGCTCTGATACCATTTGTCACATCTCCCTCTCTCGTACTCAAATTTATTTTTTTCGCAGGTGAAATTTAACTTGGTTCATCTTTACTTTTACACTTTCATCTCCTTCCTTTGGAGGAAAGACATAAAATTAAATAGAACACAATAAACTTCTAACACATTGACAAAGTTAACTATATACATTTATCATTCCGTTTCATCCCATTTTACTTATTCCTAGAAGCAACTAATCATATGATGATTCTCATAGGAGGTGAAACATATAACGCCTCTCCACTAATTTTTTTCCCATTTTATTTAACCATTGGACGTTATATAGGAATAAATCGAGGTCTGGAACTTTGTATATTATAAAATTGAACCACTCATTTTATTCTTAAATCAAATGTGATCGATAGACATAGATCGACCCTTTTATGATTTACCATAGGTCGACGTTTTTTTTCCAACCTACGTAGTACTCAATTTGATACGCTTTTATTTTATTTCCGGATCATTTCCTTTCTGATGCCAGGTGGGGTAGGGTTTGAATTTCGATTTGTCAAATGGGACGATTGTGGCCTACCTGCATTCAATTTCTTGCTTCTCCATAAATTTTTATTGATGCGAAGTACTACGATTCTGAACTCTGAATACCGATCACGCTATTATGTGTACGATGGGTTGAATAAATAATTTAAAATTTTCCCCTTGGGTTTGATTAATATTTCTTTGAGATCACGCTATGTATGAATTTACTGTTACAATCCCTCTCAGGATTTTTGGATGTACTCTCCCTTAAATCTTACTCGGTCGCAAATCCCAAATCCGAGTTCATTCATACGATTATCCATACATGTGGATGGCTCGATTTTAATGGAGTTAGGGTTTCCTACTGCGTTATTAGCTCTTGTTTTTCATTCCGGAACTTCATTTTTTTCTAGGTGGCATTCTTCGTTTCCCTCTGGACTATTTTTGCACAGGATTGAAATGTCGAGGTTTTCTACCAAGCGCGCGTTCATTCGATCAAAGTAGGTATGATTTTTTTTTCATCTGGCTTTTGATTTTGTGAGTATTGCTTGTTAAATCTTCGTTCTATTATAAAGAAATTTCAGTGAACGATTCTACTCGGCTTGTTTCCTCAGTTCTAGTTTCACTCTGCTGCAATCGTGTAGGATTGGATACCTCACGATGGCGTTCCAGAATTTATTCACAACCCTACTACATCGAAATTCGTAGATATAGGTATTATTGTTTTTAGTCAATGGTTTTCTTCTCTCTGTCTTACACATTTTCGTTTGATTTGGGTTGAATGGAGAACTCTGAAAGAGTATATGGTTCGGCTAATACCATTTCTACTTGCTCCTATTTCTCGGGTAACATTTTCTATTAACCCCAACGACTTAGGTGTTTTTACAGAACCCATGATGAAGAATAAGGGGCTTTCTTAGGAAGGCGAAAGGACTGGTCAACTCTTGTCGTGACAAGATAGCCATCAGGTTTGAAACGCAACTCGAAGTTTGTAAGGGTTGGCTTATATCTTCTCATGAGCAAATGCATTTAACTCTCCCCTTCTCACAGTGTTCGTTTCAGGGAGTATTGATCTGGCGTTCCTCGCGATACCCCAGGTATACAGTATACTTCGTTTTTTTTCAATCGTTCGGTGGACACTTTCTATTATGGATCAGAATTTTACTAATAGAAACATTCTTTGTTCCTTGCAGGTATATAAATTCTGCTATGGTAGAAGAGGTTACAACCCTTTTTGTTGTTCTGGCGACTTCATTCGAATTATTTCCTTCGTTCGTTATTGCACAGGTTCTCCAAATTTTCCAGCGATCTTCGTACGGATTGTCTCTTGTTTCTATAGAAAGTATTTAAATTTGTTTTTTTTTTCAATAGCCGCAGACATGCAGTTGGTGTAGGGACGTTTACACATTATGAGTTCCACGCTGAACGTTGCGACTAAGCTCGCTCAGTTTCGTTTCCTCTGTGCGTGTTTATTTCTGAACTCAGCCGACTAAGGGCGAAATGAATTTCTGAAGTGACTCATGGAATTTCTATTCTAGTTTGGCACTCATTACTACTGTTGATACGCGTAATGCCTCGTTTCAGGATGAGTTAACATCAATTCTCTGAACTGAGTCGTATGAATATTTGCATCTTGCTTCGTGTTCCTTTGGTCGGGTTTTAGAGTGTAAATAGATTTAGTATGGAATGTGGTTTTCATCTGAATCCTCCCTTTTTGTTCGAATATATTATGCAGAGAAATCTCTTTTATTTTTGAGTTAATAGTTATCAACTCAGAACATACTTATTCTCTAAATGCTAAAGGGGTATATTAATGTTCGTCTACGACTGATATTTAATGAAGATTTAAATGATGTCAACGAAGTTTTATTTATTTCAATATGCTGATTCAGCATACATATACAGGCACTGTACAACTATATGTTAGCAGTTTCTTTAATAATTGTAAGTTTTCTTTGAATTTGATTGGGCAACCGGGATAGTTTATAACACCCTAAAATGTTTTATGCTGCATATTAATTACAAATATTCTTATCTAGATTTCCATCATATTTCTGTGGAAATTATAGGACAGATAACTTAAAATATTAAGTCAATACCTGGCAGCTTTTTAACTCTCATTTATATACAAAGGGTTATACATGGTTCTTAACCAGAGTTGGCATAGTTCAAAACAATCTAGTAAAAGATTAACTGTTCACCCACTACAATTTATCTCTTTGTTTGCATAATTAGTTCGTTGTGGTATTTGTGTAGCATAGACTCTCTGTTACATAAACAAATTTAAAATCTGGCTTATGTTTTATGGTCTAGTATTATCTTTTTGAAGCTTGTTTTGTTTTCAGAACTCTAATGGCTTTAATTATGGTTACTCCAAATTTTACATGAAAATTTCCTCTAGACTAAAATTTAGAGGTCAAATAAAGTTTCATTGACCCCACTAAAGAACTTGTACTCTGTCTCCAGATTTATAAAATCTATCCTGTCATTCTTTCATGCACAGGGTAAATTGCAGCTCATTTGCTATTGCTTTCCAATAGAAAATAGGAACTTCAGATTTTCATGCACATATATGCTTATACTAAAATCATTCTAAGAGGCAGAAGCAGATTAAAGTTAAGTCATAGATTCCTATTCTGTGAAAAGATAAGTATCCTCAGATTTAAACCAATCATTGGTTTAGAGACTCTGTGGGATTCTACTTCACAGATTAAATTCTACAACCATACAGAGTGGCAAGGATAAATTCCTTATAAACAATTCTCTTAAATGTAGAATTTATATTCTAATATACAATGAACTTTTATATGTAGCCAATTCATACTATATGAAGTAAAACATTTGTAAAATTAGGGACATACCACTCTGGCAAATGACCAACCTCCCAACCTTAGAATCCTTCTGTCTCCCAGGACTCACCCCCGAGCTGAGATCATTCCCCTAGAATAGACCAACCTCAATCTGTTCTAGTGCAGCTTATTTAAGCTTTTTCTCCCCAAAGCATGTTTCTAATTCTGCGTCCAGAATATCAGGATGCTTTTCTTCCTGTTTGCCTAGGCTTCCCATTTTAGGGATTCTTTAAAGCTGTTTTATGCTTTTCCTCAGCTTTTCCAACTTTTTACCTCTTCCCAACTACTTTCCTCTTCATTGGGGAAATTTAGATTCTACCTCAAAATCTAATTTAGAATTATTTTCTTTCAAGGATTTTTGAAAGATTTTGGGGAATATTTGCTTTGTCCATCCTCATGGATTTAGCAAGTGATCTCATACCTCTCAATTTGTTCAATCTGTAGAAAAATCATTTTATTCATCTCTTCAAATAATTATTTAATTACATTCACAAAATATTTATCCTTTGGGGTCCACTCCCCTTAGGATTCAAGTTCAAATGTGTAACTTTGAAATTCAAACACATGAATTGGGGGGTGTCACACTGCTAAACACTAGGTTAACTCCACTTAACACTAATTATTTTTGAGATGAATTCTGTGGAGGGTGTGGTAGGTCCACGAATTTCGACACCAGCTCAAATTTTGGAGGTTCTAACTAGAGATGTTCTAGTTTTAGCGGAGTTTTCCCAGGGAAAATTTAATGAGGGATAAATTTTCCATATTCCAACCAATTTTGGCCCAAGAATAGTCATTCCTAGATTATTTTGATGCTCTGAACATGACGGTGCAAGTTTTAAAGGAATTGGATCAATTATATGAGAGATTTTTCTTCTTTTAAGGTTAAAGAAGCATAGGGCCACTAGGAGAAGAGGTCATGCATTAATTAGCTGAAGACCATTTTTAGAGCTTGAAGTGTATAGTTTGAGGCTTTTGGGTCTTCTGAATCCAATGGAGAAGGTTGCAAAGCTATTGGAGAAATTTAGGTGCATGTAATAATATAATTGACCAGTAATCCAAAGAGGGTCTAACTAGAAGAGGTAGGTCCATGGAGATGTAGCCCAAGAGGGGTGAACTTCATTATCCACTATTGTGTAATGTGTTTGTTATGTGTTATTTCTCCACAATTTATTTTTTTCACATGTGTTTTAACATTTAATTTACTTAATAAATTTCTCATAAAATACACTAAAACTTGACACATAAATCCCTTCAGAACTTGCTAATTGAGACGATTATAAACACATTTATTTTATACTGATGATGGAGCTAGCACATAAAAACTATTTTTCCCATATTCAGATCAAGTTGGTATCAGATCACGGTTTATCTCATTTTAACCAAGGTTAGCTAGAAGAATTAGCTATGGTCTTGCATTTGTGCACAAAGAATTTAACTGTGTGAAAGTTTATTTTTGTGAAGAGAAGGTCAAGATTGTAACCCAACTCTCAAATCACAACAAATAATTTTTGTATACATTACAAGTGTGATGGAGCCCTCATATAATCAATCTTCCTTAGAAATACTCTTTCATAAAGAGATGGTGCAGAAGCTCTTCACCATGAATGATATGGTGCACGAGATGTATGAAGATAAGAGGGAGAGAATTATACTTCAAGAGTAGTGGATAGCCATGAAGGAGAAAAATCAAGAGCTTCTTGAAAAGATGCATGATATGGATACTCAACTCCATATTGAAAATGAAAAACTAGCAAGGATGCATGAGATGTAGACTCAACTCCATGTTGCCAAAGAAACTCTAGCCAACAATTTGATTGAAAATGAGGTATGCAATACAATTTTATCTTCTATTTCCTCTCAAGATGAATGTATAGCTGCTTTTGAAATAAAAACTAGAGGAATAGGGTCCAAATTATTGATAAATATGGGCTATGAAGGTAAACGGTTGGGAAAACATGCACAAGGCATAGTTGAGGCAATTGTTGTTGAGGAAAGGCCTAGGTATTTGGGTCTAGGTTATGGAAAAGATGATGGAGAATGCTCCAAAGCTAAGGAGGCACATGAATATTTTCCAAGAAGGACTTTCATTACATATTCATTACCTCAATCTTGTGAAATTTATGTTCATGAGGAATACACAAATTTTACACCCACTTTGCAAGAAGATTCTCGTAAGGGCACAAACAATGAGAATGGGAAAAAAGAGGATGTTGAAGGCTGTAAAGTAATTTAAGCCATTGTTGGTATTCCGAAGAGATCCACTACGTCATCAAATTCACCTCCTCAAGAAGGCGACAAAGGTGAATGTTCAAGGTATAAATATGCCTTTAATCAATTTTTTTATTTTATTATGATAAACATGATAAATATTCACATAAGATTTGGAGAAAGTTTAGATGTTCCTTTTGTGGTTCAATAATCATAATGTTTCAAGATGTTGGAAGAAGATAGCCATGGATGAGAAACTTTCAAATCAAAGGAGGCAGAAAGCCAAAGGTCCATTGGACAATGCAAACCATCTTGAAAATAAGATGCAATTTTTTTGCACTCATTTCCATAATCAAGGTCATCTTCTAGACAAGTGTTGGATTTTGTATCCAACAAGTAATCCAATACATTTTAAGAAGGTGGAAAAAGATATTGACAAGAATGGAAAAAAATATTTCATAGTTGATGTGTGTCGGGATGATTCACATGATGAAGTGCAGCTGAAAAAAATGTCATTGAAATGGTTTGGAAAGAGATGGTTACAATTCTTAACCAATGAAGGAATTTCATTTATTTTGATTATTGATGAAAATATTGCCCTATTAATGCATTTATTTTCTATAGAATGCATCTTTCATCTATACGTGAGGAAGGTGTTTGAAAGTGGGGTATGTTGACTCACTTAGATGCAGTAAATATGGCAATTTGCACATGCTTTTGTTTGACTTGAGAGTCGGTTTTTTGAATAGGCATGTTTTTTTGACTTGTGTTTAGTTGATTAGTTTGTACAAAAATATATAAGAGTACTTGGTGATGTTCATATGATGTGACATTTTTTGCTATGAAGGAGAAAAAGTAAGAGGTGGTCAAGTTATGTTTCTTGCATGATGTGTTTTTCAGATTGATGGTTAATTTTGTGACAAGATGTTGCAAGATTTTGAAAAGGTCCACTCTTGAGAGAGAGGCTAATGATTAGCCTTTGTTCCCAAATCATGGCATGAGCAGCATGTCAACAATGGAGAAAAGTGGACAAGATGCCAAAAATTTTGTTGCCCTTGTAGACCATTTGACGTGTTCATGCTAAGAAGTGAAGGAGATGGCCAATGCATTCTTCCATATGTGGAATTTGGAACCGTGGAGGTAAAAAGGATGGAAATTTATTTTCTTATGATTAATGGTATTAGAAATAATTTTTTTAGCTCACCTAGATGGGCTTAACTTGGAAAAGTGGTTTCCAAGGAGACGCTTGCATCGAATGCATGCTTGTGCAAAGGAGGAACATAATTCTCAATGGGAAGGCCATCAGTCATTTTTCCAAGCACCGAGGGATCACTATGGTACAACAAGTTGTTTTATGAGTTAGCAAGCAACCAACAAGTGTTGGATTGGGTCAGTAGTGAAAGGAGAATATTGTTTGAAGTGCCAAGCCATTTGCAAGGCAAGGCATGTAAGTGAACCCAAGTGGTTTTCATCGAGGTTTTTCCAAGTAGAATCAAGTTGATAGAACTTGGGAAACATAAGAGTATTAAGCTCTCATAATATAACCATATTTTTCAGGTCCAAAAGCTTTTTAGTGGGAAGGAGTGATCAAAATATGAATTGGGGGAAATTTTTTTCCAAAAATTCAAAATGCTAAGAATTTCACCAAACTAGAACGTCTAGATATAGCTCGTCACTAGGAATCCGGTGCACTTTTTTTCCCAAAAAAAAAAACTCTATATGTGAAAGATAGAGTTTGTTGTTCATTGTGCCAAACAATGATTTTATTTTTTAAAAAGGGGGTAAAATAGGGTTAAAGGCCAAAAATTTGGGTTTTAAAAGGCTAATGAGGTGATGACACTTGTCAATTTCTGAGTGAGTTGAATTTATGGGCAAACGACACAATTTCATTTATTTATGGAGAGCCAATTAGGTGCTGAGAAGTGGAGATCCTGGCGGCCTCAACGTGCCCCCCCCCCCCCTCCCTCCAAGATCGAAATGTGGTTAATGTAAAATATCAAATTTTATTTCCCAAAGGTTGGATTAATATACATTGGATGAAAAATTTAGGGCAGAGGTCGAGGTCGAACCCGCGACCTCCCCCACACAACCCACATGTTTTACCATGAAGCCGCACCTTTAGTTCTTAATATCTATGGGCATTAACATTTATTTGAAGTTTATTTTGCATTTGGGCGAAGGCAAGAAGGGCCAACCATTACCACAGAACTGTGGTCTGTGACCACGATGGAGATAATTTTTAATGACGGGATAAACCATTAAATATGGTTTAATTAACCATAAACCTATGGCTATGTGTGCTAATTCTAATTTAAATGCGCATTTATTAAACAAATGCTTAGAGCACTAACCACCAGGTTAACTCCACTAAACACTAATTAATCCTGAGATTAATTTGGTGGAGATTTTTGCGGGTCCACCAATTTCGGCGCCAGCTCCAATTTTGGGGATGCTAACTAGAGATGTTCCAGTTCTTGTGGAGATTTCCTAGGTAAAACTTAATGAGCCATAAATTTGGCATATTTCAACCAATTTTGGCCTAAGAATAGTCATTCCTTGATGATTTTGATGCTTTGAGCATGATCGTGTAGGTTTCATAGGCATTGGAGCACTTCTGTATGTTATTTTTCCACTTTAAATATTAAAGAAACCTAAGGCCACCAGTAGTGGAGGTCATGCCTAAATCAAATAAAGACCATCTGTAGAGCTTCAAGAGCCTATTTTGAGGTTTTTAGGTCTTTTGAATCCAATGGAGCAGGCTTAAAATCCAATCGATTATTGTAGGTTCATGTAATTATATAATTTACCATTAATCCAAAGAGGGCCTAGCGAGTTGAAGAAGGTCCATGGAGATGTAGCTAAGGAGGGATGAAATTCATTATCAACTATTGTGCAATGTGTTTGTTGTGTGTTATTTCTCTACAATTTATTTGTTGCACATGTGTTTTAATAGGTAATTTAACTAAGATATTTCTCATAAAAGGCACTAAAACTTGACACATAAACCCCTTCAGAATTTTCTAATTTGATACGATTATAAACACATTTATTTTATACTGATGAGGGTGCTAGGAGAACAAAACTAGTTTTCCCATAGTCAGATTAAATTGGTATCAAAGCACAGTTTAGCTCATTTTAGCCAAGGTTAGCGAGAAGAATTAGCTACTAGTTTTTTATTTGTTCCAGGATATTTTAATTGCATGCAAGTTTATTTGGGTGAAGAGAATATCAATATTGTAACCCAGCTCTCAAATCACAACAAACAAGTTTTTATACATTACAATTTTCATGGAACCTTCATCTGCTCAATCTTACTTAGCAAGACTCTTTGATAAAGATATGTTGCAGAAGCTCTTCATCATGAATGATATGGTGCAAGATATGTATAAAGGTAAGAGGGAGAGCATTGTACTTAAAGAGAAATTGATACCAATGAAGGAGAACAAGAAAAAACTTCTTGAAAAGATGCATGAGATGGAAACTTAGCTCCATATTATAAAAAAATAGCAATGTTGCATGAGATGGAGACTCAACTCCATGATGCTAAAGAAACGTTAGCCAAGCATGTGCTTGAAAATGAGCTATGCAATTCAAGTTTATCTTCTATTTCATCTCAAGATGAAAGTATAGGTGCTTCTGAAAGACACACTGTAGGAATAGGGTCGAAATTATTGATGAAGATGGGCTATGAAGGTAAAGGGTTGGGAAAACATGCAAAAGGCATAGTTTGTCGATGAAAGGCTTAGGTATTTAGGTATTGTTTATGTAAAACATGATGGAGAATGATCCAACACCAAGGAGGCACATGTGGGTGTTCCAAGAAGGAATTTCATTACATTTTCATTATGTCAAGCTTGTGAAGTTTTTGCTCATGAGGAATGCACAAGTTTTACACCCACTTTGCAAGAAGATGCTTGTAAGCATGCAGCTAATGAGAATGGAAAAAAACACGATGTTTAAATCTCTAAAGTCATTTAAGAAATTTTTGGTATTCAAAAGAGAGCCACTACCTCCTCAAATTAACCTTCTCAAGAAGGCGACAAAGGTGAATATTCAAGGTATAAATCTTCCTTTAATCAAGTTGCTTTTGATTATGATAAACATGGTAAATCCACAAATAATATTTGGAGAAAGTTTACATGTTCCTTTTGTGGTTTGAATAACCATAATGTTTCAAGATGTTTCAAGAGGATATCCATGCATGGGAAACTTTCAAAACAAAGGAAGAATAAAGCCAAATGTCCATTGGAAAAATCAATCCATGTCGAAAAGAAGATGCATTTATTTTGCACTCATTGCCATAAGCAAGGTCATATTGTAGACAAGTATTGGAATTTGTATCCAACAGGTCATCCAAGACATTTGAAGGAGGTGGAGAAAGATATTGACAAGAATGGAAAATAATATTCCATAATTGATGTGGGTAAGGATGATTAACATGCTGAAGTGCAGCTAAAAAAAATGCCATTGAAATGGTTTGGAAAGAGATGGTTATAATTCTTAACCAATTAAGGCCTTGCATTTCTTTTGATGATTGATGAAAATATTTCCATATTAATGCATTTATTTCCTCTAGAATGAATATTTCATGTTTATGCCATGAAGGTGTTTGAAAGTGGAGTATGTTGACTCACTTAGATGGAGTAAAGATGGCAATTTTTACATGATTTTGTTTGACTTGAGAGTCAGTTGTTTGAATACGCATGTTTTGTCGACTCGTGTTTGGTCCATGAGTTTTTACACCAAGATGTAAGAGTACATTTCAATGTTCACATGATGTGACATTTGTTTCTTTTGAGGACAAAAGGTAAGAGGTTGTCAAGTTATGTTTCTTGCATGATGTGTTTTTCAGAGTAATCGTTGTGTTTGTGACAATATGTCGCAGTATTTTGGGAAGGTCCACTCTTCAGAGAGAGCCTCATGATTAAAAATTTGTCCCTAAATCATGGCGTGAGTAACATTTCAATACTCAAGGAAACTGGAAAATATTCCAAAACGTTTGTAGCCATTGTAGACCATTTGATGTGTTGACGCTAAGAGGCAAAGGAGTTGGCGAATGCATTCTTCTATATGTGGAATTTGGATCTGTGGAGGTAAAAAGAATGTAAATCTACTTTCTTATGCTTATTGATATGGTAACTCATTATTGTAGTTCACTCAGATGGGCTTAACTTCAAAAAGTGGTTTCTAAGGAGAAGCTTGCATCGAATTCATGATTGTGCAAAGGAGGAACATGATTCTCAGTGGGAAGGCCATCAATCAATTTTCCAAGCACCGAGGGATCACTTTAGTATAGCAACGTGTTCTATCAATTAGAAAGAAGACAATTATTGGATTGGGTCAGCAGCAAAAGGAGAACATTGGTTGTAGTGTCAATTCATTTACAAGGCAAGGCATGTAAGTTAAGACAAGTGGTTGTCATCGAGATTTTTCCAAGTAGAATAAAGTTGATAGAACTTAGGAAATAGAAGAGTATTAAACCATCATCAGATAACCATATCTTTTCGATCAAAAATCCTATCAGTGGGAGGGAGTGATCGGAATATGGATTCGGGGAAAAAATCTGCCAAAAATTTAAATTGTTAAGAATCATGGCAAACTAGAATCATTGTATAGGTCTCGTCATGAACTCGATGCACTTTTTTTCACTCAAAACAAAATCGGTATGTGAAAGATATAGCCTGTTGTTCGTTGTGCCAAACAGGTGATTTTTTTTTTTTAAACGGGTAAAATAGGGTCAAAGGCCAAAAATTTGGGTTTTAAAAGGCCAGTGAGGTGATGGCACTTGTCAATTTCTAAGTGGCCCAAATTTCTGGGCAGATGGCACAATTTCGTTGGTTTTTCGTGAGCCAATTAGGTGCTAACATGTGGCAAGCCCGTAGGTCACCACGTGCCGCCCCGCCCCCCCCCCCCCCCCCCCCCCCCCCTCCAAGGATAAAATTTGGTTAATGTAGAAGTTTTAATTTTATTTTCCAAAGGATGGATTAATATACATTGGAGAAAAAAATTAGGGCAGAGGTCAGGGTCGAATGTGCGACCTCCCCCACACAACCTGCATGTCTTACCACCAAGCCATGCCTTTAGTTATTAATATCTATGGGCATTAAAATTTATTTGAAGTTTATTTTGGGTTCGGGCGAGGGCGAGAAGGGCCAACCATTACCACAGAACTGTGGGTCGTGACCACGATGGAGATAATTTTTAATGGCATGGAGTAAACAATTAAATATGGTTTAATTAACCGTAAACCTATGGTTATGTGAACTAATTCTCATTTAACCATGGATTTATTAAAAACATGCTAAGCACGCTAACCACCAGGTTAACTCCACTAAACACTAATTAATCCTAAGATTAATTTGGTGGAGATTTTGGCGGGTCTACCAATTTCAGCGCTAGCTCCAATTTTGGCGATGCTAACTAGAGATGTTCCACCTTTAGTGGAGTTTTCCTAGGGAAAACTTAATAAGCCATAACTTTGGCATATTTCAACCAATTTTGGCTAAAGAATAGTCATTCCTAGATGATTTTGATGCTTTTAGCATCATGGTGTAGGTTGTAGAGGTGTTGGAGCACTTCTATATGTGACTTTTCCACTTTAAATATTAAAGAAACCTAAGTCCATGAGTAGGGGAGGTCATGCCTATATTAGATGAAGACCATCTGTAGAGCTTGAAGAGTCTATTTTGACTTTTTTGGGTCTTATGAATCCAATGGAGTAGGTTTAAAAGCCATTGGAGTGTTGTAGGTTCATGTAATCAGAGAATTGACCATTAACCCAAAGAGGGCCTAGCGAGTTGAAGCAGGTCCATGGAGATGTAGCCCAGGAGGGCTAAACTTCGTTATCAGCTATTATGTAATGTGTTTTTTGTGTGTTATTTCTATACGATTTATTTGTTGCATAGGTGTATTAACAACTAATTTAATTAAGAAATTTCTCATAAAAGACACTAAAACTTGACACATAAATCCCTTAAGAACTTGCTAATTTGAGATGGTTCTAAACACATTTATTTTATACTGGTGAGGGAGCTAGGACAACAAAACTAGTTTTCCCATAGTTAGATCAACTTGGTATCAAAGAATAATTTATCTCATTTTAGCCAGGGTTAGCTAAAAGAATTAGCTATTGGTTTTTTATTTGTTCGAGGAGATTTTAACTATGTGCAAGTTTATTTGTGTCAATACAAGGTCAAGATTATAATGCAACTCTCATATCACAAAAAAGAATTTTTGTATACATTGCAAGTTTGATGGAACCTTCATATGCTCAATGTTCCTTAGCAAGACTCTTTGATCAAGAGATGTTGTAGAAGCACTTCACCATGAATAATATGGTGCAAGAGATGTATGAAGATAAGAGGGAGATAATTATACTTAAAGAAGTGTTGATAGTTATTGGCTGAAAAAATGTGCCTTTTAAAACTCCTAATTATCCCACATTAATCATCAATCCAGACAAGTCCTCTTATTTCAAGGGTGTACACAGTATGTGGCTGCTATTAATTCAGAGAGTAATGTTTCCTAAATTGTAGTATAGATATTGACACAATAATAAATGGAAGCATCTAATAAAATCCAATTGCAATTATTAAAGGAAATATAATAGCTCAATCCTCTACTGAAATCAAACCTTACAGCAATTCAAGCAATAACATCATCAGTCGAGAACAGAGTAACAACAACTCACCTCTACTTAGCTCATTCAATCTAAACTATACAAAATCTCTATAAAGCAACCAAGATAGGAATGATATCACTTCTGAGAGTCTAATAGAAATAATCAAACTCTTGCAGATGATTAAATCAATACAATGCACTGTCTAGATGATTTGCGCAGTAATGAACAAAGCTTAGATCAAATGATAACGATGTAAATTATAACAGAACATATATTATATCGATACAAGAAATCAATGAACATCTAATGAAATAAACTCATGGAAACAAGGAATTATCAATCAAGCCAAACTCTAGAATAATTAGAAATATAACAAAAGGAAGCAGTTAACTTCACTAGAGGCCGAGCCCGTAGCCGCCAACAAGCACTGCTAAATTACTTCAAATAATGTGAGAGAGAAAAAATTTCAATTATATATTAATCATCAAACTTGAGTAGAATTATAATATAATCACATTCTTCAATGATGCAGGTATGTAATTAAACTTACAACTTGAAAAAGAACAGATATTCCTCCCCTTTCTTCCTACAATTGCTTTCTTTTATAATCGAAAGGGTAAAGAGTAAATAGGCACAACCAATTTCTAACTTAAGACATCTTTTCTATTCTGTGTTGATCCCCCTGATTTTTTCCTCGCCTTGTCCGCAACCGACGTGTTCCTTCCTTTGCTTTTCGGATTCTGCTGTCCCAACGTCAGGGAACAAAAATCGTTCCTTTTGTCACTTTCCTGCATAAAGAAGGGTAAAAGTTAGCACAATCATGACTACAAATAATTCCTTCATTTCTTACCATAATTCCTCAATATATTAACGCATTAAGATATGAAAAATATAAGAATAAAGGAAAACGATGATGTACTTAGTAGTAAATACATACCCATTTCGTAGCTCAACATACTCCCCTGCTTACCCTGTTTCATGTCCTCATGAAAAGAAATTAACTCCGATGGAGTGTAGTTAAAGAGTAGGTTGGAGAAGGGGCATCAAAAATTGGTCTAGAACCATGGTGTTGAGCTAAGAGTACAAAAGCAGACCCTTTCTTTCCCTTAGGAAATTCATAGATGGCCCAGTAACCTTCAAGAGGATACCAAATTATGGGGCTACAAAACCGACATCCTAACCAATAGGGTCCTTCTCTCAAAATTAGGTTACTATATATGACAAAACGGGCTGCAGCTGCTTTAAAATTTCTGTAATTAAATGGTTCCCTGTCCTGCACACTATTGGTAGAGACCGTCCACCTAAGCTTGGACACAGCCAGAGAGACATCTCGAATGGATTGAAAATATGATATTTTGTTTTGTACAATCTCTCTATGAATAGGCGCTAATTTTTAATGACCTATTCCCTTTTCATTAGATTCTTGTGGTTGGCAAGCATTTCAAAATGGTGCTTGGGCTCATTTCTTACCAAAATATCCAATCCATGCTCTTGTCTTTGGAAGGCGTTATGAGCTTTGAACCATTTAAGTTGATTAACTGTGAACGAGATAAAGGCCTGGAACTGAACATCTCCCACAAAAGGGTTGGGGTTCTTTTGCACCTCATCTGCTAATACAAAATTATGCAGGTAGAATTCACAAAGAAACCTTTGAACCTTCACACCATGTTGTTTGAAAAAATTTATAAAATCTTCAACTATTTTTAATTCAATTGGTTTTCCAGCTCTCATGGCTTTAATTTTTAACATCAAGTATCGCTCTAAGAAAAACAAGGCGTAGTTAGTGGCGGGAGCCCTAGATGCCAAGACCTCTGTATATAATGAGAATATGGTGTCTATATGAGCTATGACCCTATCTAATCTGAGATTGATTCTCTCTATTTTCTCTTATGTTTTTCTATATCTATCGAAGGTCTCGCTCTCTTTCACATTCATTTGTTGAAGCTGCCTCTCCAATGCTTGATATCTTTGCTGGGGAACAGTTTCTTGTTCAATCCGTTCTAATGCGAGCCGAGACTATGCTAATTATTTATGAAGATTCAGAATAATGGGGTCATCATGTGTGATGATTTCTTTAGCTTGTATGCTTTTCTGAGTCTCTTTATCATGGGAGGTCCAAGCCCCTGTCTGAGTAGTCGTGCTGTGAGAGGGTACATCCTCTATCTGAGTAACTATATATATGAGAATTGCATGTTTTTCTTCTTTAATGATGACTGGTTGAGTGGGTATGGGCTTGGTTTGAGTCCCTGTAGCCCTCCCTTCATGTGATTCTATTTGTACAACTGCGTTTGCTGTCTCTAGGGTTCTGTCCGCGACCTTTCTCACTGTGATTTCCTTTATTTTTCTTCTGAGCCTTTTTTCTATTTTTCACATCTTCTGTTGTTCTTTCATAAGCTTTTTCACTTTGTCTCTATATTTTTTCGGAGGAGAAACTATTTTTCTAACATTCTCATTAATAGTTTCTACCTCTAAAAATCCTGGTTGCTCATCCTAGCTCTGTTTCGAGAGGACCGTGTCTCCTGATTGAATATCAGCTCCTCGAAGCATATTTGTATCTACTTCTTCTCCTTGCCCTATGTTTTCTGTATTTAGGCTGACCTGGCTATTTTCTACTGGAAGTGTGTCACTGAATTGGTGCACTACTTCCCGAATGGCCTCTACATCAGTTTCTGCTTCATGGATTGCATCTTTTAAGGGAGATAGACTTTTATTATCACCAGCACTCTCAGGAGATTGGGTTCCTCTTAAATTGAGATTGAGCGAGCTTTCCGACTGCATGTAATCATTCATGTTTGCCAGGAACTGTACTAGTTCGAAATGATTCAAAAAATAACCTTGGGGACTCATGCTTGGTGTTGAGGGAAGTCCTGGTTCGTTTCTTTGTTCATCTCCAGAATGCCCTGTTTCTTCCTCATGGTATGATTCAGGGTTATCCTGGCCTTCTGACTCCGGCTGCGAGTTTTTTTCGCTTACTGGGCTAGATGATTCTAGATATTGACTGGTACTGCCTTTAGGATTTTCGGCCACTCCTAATCTTGACCTCAACCTTGTGGATCATCTACACTTTTGAGGTATGTTTCTTGAAAGGGTATTCCTCTTCCTTTTATGAACTGGGTTAGGTGCAAGCAGGTCTGAACCACCCTCGAGAGCTAATATTAGGTCATCCCAGCTTGATTGCTACTGGGTGAGGTTATATCTAACTATTAGCCTGATCATACAGTGGTGGCTTACTACAGCTTCTATTTTTTGGGGCCGTCTTAGCCTCTCGGCAGTGTCATGCAGTAAAGAGTTCAATAATGCAGGTAAATTAACGGGGCATTTTCATTTTAGAACTGTTAATATTTTAAGTTGATGCGGCCTTACCACATATTTTCGCCTGTCGTAGGTAATGTAGTTCTAGATGATACTTTCTAGTTCCCCCCTTGGCTCTCCAGGAGAAGATGGACGAAAGCCTTTGCCCTTTTTGACCAGCTCCTGTCCTTCATCTCTAAAAGCCTCGATAACGTCCTGTAGCTTCAACCGCTTATCAGCCGACATAGGTCCTTCTGCCGGTAACCTGGATACTTCCACTATCGCCGTGTCTGATACAATGATTTTCCTGCCCCTTACCATATATTTTCAATTCTGTAGATTTCATAAGAATTCGATGGCAATTTCCTCATTGGGTGGTTGAAATCTCATAAAGTATGTTATCTACCCAGCTTGAGCTAAAATTGCCCTAGCTACATCAGAAACAGCCAGTATCAGTGGTTCTCTACATACTGCTCTTCCTCCCATCGTGCTGGAATTCTGAAAATGATAAGTGTAGCAGGAAAAAAACAACGAAGAACAGGGCTGAGCTATCGAACAACAAATAAATATAAATACTGTTATTGAGGGTTTTTATCATACCACATGATTTGCGATCATGGAATGTTGTATCACTCTACAAATTATAATGAAAAATTGACAGCACATTCAAAAGTACACTAGAGGTCCCCGCCCCCCTTTGAATTGATATGTCGCCTACGACCGAATAAATGAAAGGGTAAGGAGTTGGCGGAAAAGTACAGGGGTAATGGATTGGCAAGGTACACTTATTAATGATAGGATCATAAATCATATGGGAGTGGTGAAATCAAGGCTTGTACCAAGAATTATGAATAAATGATAGACTTTCGTGATGTGATATGATAAAGAAAAAGGAACAGCATGCACAAGAAATAATACTTTAGTGCCATTATTCCACTTCAACTGTTGTGATTGATTTAAAAAAAAATATTCATGCATAAAGGTTCAAGGTATGTTAGGACCATAATCTCTCAGTAGAAAATTTTATAAGAAGAGGGTATTATAATAGTTAGTGATGTAAAATAAAGCTTCAATACCATCACGAGAGCTTCTATTTACCGCAGGCATTCATAGCCTCGATAGAGTTGCTTTTTAACCTTTGGGAACCATGGTCCTCTATGCATAATTGGGGAAGTGTCTTATGATATCCATAGTAGAGACCAATGTGCTGGCTTGGTGACCACGTGAACACATTGCCATTCACTAGGAAGTAGCGAAAGTGGTCAGGTCGGCTCCTAATGAAACCTCCTGTTTCCAAGGACTTTATTCATTTATGCATCCATTCGATCATATCCCTGGTGTGGTGACCATAGTGGGAATGCCGCTATGCTGGTTCCTTATGATCATGGTAGGCTGGCTCGTGATGAGATTCCCTATCCTCCATATGAAAAAATCATAAAATTGTTAGTGACTATATATATATATATATATATATTATTTATTTATTTTTAGTTCCCATTTTATACATAGAGGGTGGCTCATCACCCCTTAAGAGTAGGGATGGTAGAAGAAGTTTGACATATCAATATAAAAAAAAATACCCATAATCTTATTGATAATATATAGAGGGAGTTATATCGGCAAGGGGGAACCATCATGGTGTAGATAATCAATCAGTTCGATTTATAGTGGAAATAAGGATAGTAAAGTGAGATATATAATTGTGTCCTTTTAATTTTGTTTGGATCATCACAAATCAATCTTGTCAAGGATGATAATATTCACGGTATTTTCCTATTCCACTAGACCTCCCTATTTGTTGTCTTTAAATATATATTGTACCTTCCATGCCATTAAAACAAATTATAAAGAGTGAAACTAGGGTGGTCGAGGGATGATTATGCAAGGAAGAGAAAGAGGATGTTATAACAAAAATTCACAAAGTGTTGTTCTTTGAAAGAAATAGCAAAAGAAAAAACCACACAAAAAGTGTTGTTCCTTGTAGGGAACAACAAAAGAAAATACGCAAAGAAATGTGATGTTCCTTAGAGGGAAAAACAAGAATAATGCACACAAAAATTGTTGTTCCTTATAGGGAACAATGGTTTTTCCCTGTAAGGAACAACAAAGCAAGCTGCACACATAAATTGTTGTTCCCTGTAGGGAACAACAACTATTCCTTGTAGGGAACAGAAAGAAAAAAATACACAAAAATTTTTTTGTTCCATAGAGGGAACAACAGTTGTTCCCTGTAGGGAACAACAAAAAAAAATTCACACAAAAATTATTGCTCCCTGTAGGGAACAAAAAAGTGAAATACACACAGAAATTTTTGTTCCCTAGAGGGAACAACAAAGGAAAAATAGAGGAAAGAAAAAAAATAATGTACAATATATTATCAAGGAAATCCAATGAAACAGAAAGGAAAATTTATGTACAGGTTTCAGGAAAAAGTACATTTTTCACTGAACTGGTGTTGTGGAAGGGTTTCCCTCCTCAGGAAGAATTTGTATTGTGTAATCTTCCCGTATCTATTGGTAAAAGGATTCCCTTATAATCGGTTTCTGATAGAGGCGTACTCGATGTTTCTTTTCTTTAAAAGAGTAGCCAGACCCATCACTGGTGGCTAATGTAAGGGTGCCATTATCATGCACCTCATGTATCTCATAGGGACCTAACCATCTGGTCTAGAGTTTTCCTGGGAAATCCTGGAACCTAGAATCATACAAAAATGCTAATCACCTTCATGGAATATCTTCTTCTTGATGAGGGCATCATGCCATTTCACACTTTTTTGTTGGATTAGTATAGTATGTTGAAATCTGATAGCCGGATTTCATCCAATTCATTGATTTGACGTAACCTGTTGATCTATGCTTCATTCAAGTCCAAGCCTACTTCTTGAGATATCCTCAATGTCTGAATTTCAAATTCTATTTGGAAGATAGGTTATTTGCCAAACACTAGCTGATATGGGGAGTATCCTGTGGTATTTCTCCATGTCGTGCAGTATGCCCACAGGGCTTCTAGAAATTGGGTAGCCCAGTCACGTCTATGAGATGTGACTGTCTTTGTTAGTATTGCCTCGATTACTTTATTGGTACTTTCTACCTGGCCGTTTGTGTGTGGGTGGTATGGAGATGTGATTTTGTGCATTATATGATGATTTTCTAATGTTGCAGCAATCTTATGGCCTACAAATTGTGGCCCTCCATCCACGATTATTTCTCTAGGCAAGCCATACCATATGAAAATTTGTAAAATAAAGTGGATTGTTGAGTCCTCCATTTCCCTTGGTAATGCTTCTACCTCCACCCATTTAGTCACATATTCTATTGCAACCAATATATATGTCTTTTGATTAGATGATGGGTTTATTGGGCCAGTGAAATCTAAGGCCCGTAATTCAAAGGGCTCAATGACTAACTATGGATGCAGGGGCATATCGTCAGACTATCCAGGGCGGCTCATTCTTTGGTAGCTATCGCATGCCTGGACAAACTTTTTGGTGTCCTTAAAAGTGGTGGGCCAATAATAGCCCATATGTAAGACTTTATGTCCAGTCCTGTGATCTACAGAATCTCCACCACAAGGCCCATCGTGGCAATATTTTAAGATGTCGAAGATTTCATCTTCCCTAACACACCTTCGAATATGCATATTGGTTCCTGTATGAAAGAGATATCCTCCAATCCAGGAGAACCAAGTGCTACATTGTACTATTAGTTTTCTTTCACTGGGGGTCAGGTTCTTGGGTAATTTTCCCACTGCTAGGTAGTTCGTGACTTCCGCGGACCACGATGTTCTTATGGTTACAGAAAATAAGTGCTCATCAGGGAACTGGTCTTCTACTGCTACCGAGTTGTCTGTCTTTGGCATACGTGAGAGGAAGTCTGCTATCAGATTGTCCTTTCCTGGTTGATCTTTGATTGTTATGTCTAATTCTTGCAAAAAAATCAACCATCGTGTTACCCTTCCATTCGTAACGGGTTTATTAGCTAAATATTTACTATCAGAGTGATCAGTATACAAAACCAGAGGGTATCCTGTTATATAATGTCTGAATTTGTTAATAGCATAAATAACAACTAAAAACTCCTTCTTTGTTACTGTGTAATTAAATTCAACAGGAGATAAGTTTTTGCTAATGTAATATGTAGCGTAGGGTTTCTTTTCTTCTTCTTCACCAAGAACTGCTCCAATGGCTGTGTCTGATGCATCTGATGAAATCTGGAATGGTATATCCTAGTTCGTTCCTCATAGAACTAGTGTTGTTGATACTAGTTATTTTAGATCTATAAAGGTAGTGCCACATTTGTCTGTCCATATGAAATCATTTTTTCCTGTTAAGGCATATAATGGTGAAAAAATTTGTGAAAAATTCTTGATAAATCTAGGATAATATCCAGCAAATCCCAAAAAAATACATACCTCTGTTTGAGTGCAGGGAGTAGCTAGTAAGAGAATTACCTGTATTTTTGTTGGATCTACCTGAATTCCAGCTGCTGAAATGTAATGACCCAAGATCAGGCCTTCTCTCATCATCATATGGCACTTTTCATGACTTAAACATAGGCTGTTTGAAATACACCGTTCTAGAAATTTTTCCAATCTCTGTAATGCTTACTTAAAGTCGTCTCCATAGGGTGTGAAATCATCCATGTATACTTCTAATCCTTCATTTATCAAGTTTGCGAAAATACTGAGTATGGCTCGTTGGAATGTGGCAGGTGCGTTACACATTCCAAAAGGTAATACCCTGTAGGCGAATGTTTCCCATGGGTAGGTAAAGGTAGTCTTATCCTGGTCTTCAGGGGCAACTTGGATTTGGTTATAGCCACTGAAGCCATCCAGGAAAGAGAAAAATTTATTCCCTGCCAGTGTATATAAGACCTGATCAATAAATGGAGGGGGAAAGTGGTCTTTTTGCGTTGCCTTGTTGATTTCTCTATATTCAACGCATATTCGCCATTTCCCATTCTTTTTGGGAACCACGACTAATGGAGAAACCCATTTACTGTCACATATAGGATAGATAAAATTGACATCTAACAGTTTTTGAAGTTCTTCTTTAATATTTTCTTTCAGGTGAGGGTTTAATATATGTTGAGGTTTTCAAATATTTTTTACATATTTTCAGTGTAGATTTGATGCATGCATAGCTGAGGGTCGATCCCTTTCATATCTGAGTAGTCCCAAGAAAAATCCTCTTTATTTTTCCTAAGAAGTTGAGTAAGTTTTTGTTGTTGGCCATCACTTAGATTACTGTTAATGTTCAGGATTTTCCCTGGCTCTATTTCGATAGGTTTGCTATTATAAATAGTGGTTGTAGGGATTGTTTGGTCATTGTTTTCTTGTAGGGGTTCTTCGATTTCATTGTCAAGGACTGATTTGATCATATGGAATTTCAAACTGGATACTGTGGCAGGATGATTGATAAAAGTATTAATAATATCGTCTTCAGTTTGGTTTTTGAATTCAAGGGCATCTCCCACAGGTAATGGTGACCGAATATTTTCCATGAAGTATGTTGCAGGTTTTTTCCTAGTTTTTATAATAGTCAAGCTTGGCTGAGAAGGGGGGTATAAAGGTAAATTCTTCACATCATTCCCCCTAGTTATAGTCATACTGCCTATCCGGCAGCTGATATAAGAATCAACAGTTGCTAGCCAAGGCCTTTCTAATATTAAAGGATGCCCATATAACCGGTTTCTAGGATTGATGATCAAGAAATCTGCTGGGTATTCCCAAGAATCTACAGACACCATTACATCCTATAATGTCCCTTCTGGTTTGACAATCGATTGGTCAGCCAATTCCAGCAAGGTTTTGGTTGGATCCAAGGTTGTAATGCCAAGTTTTTGACAGATTTTTGTTGTGAGAATATTAATGGCTGCTCCTAAATCAACTAATGCATTGGGGAAGGAACATTTGTTTATTTATACCATGACTATAGGGTTTATCGGGTCCTCACCTTTCACTGGTGTTTCTCTGCCTGATAATAAATGAAACAAAGTTCCGACTACGTGGACAGTTGGGGTTGTTTTTATTTTCCTCTTTGGCTTTTTCATACACAATTCCTTAATAGTTTTGCATAAATTGGAATGTCCTAAATAGCCTGGAGGAGAGGTATTTCCACGCACAGATTTTTTAATTCTCTGAGAAGATCAAAATCGGGGTATTCTATTGAGCGGTGTATAATCAATCTCTCTAGGAATGGTGGAGAAGAGGTAATAGTTTTATCATGGCTTTTCTATTTAACCATATTCTCCACTTGAGGTGTTTTTTCTATAGGTAACAGATCTTCTAATTATATATTTTTATCCTTCTCTGATTCAATTATCTATCCAAATATTAATTTGAGTTCATTACACTCCCTACCCTTAGTTTCTGGCTTCGGTCCTTCCATAATTTGTACGGATTAGACTGGTATATTGTTGGGATTCGAGTTGGGTTGGGCTGGGAGTTGTGGTCGTATATTGGATTGCGGGTTCTGCTACAATGTGTAAGGTGTTGGTAAAGTTGGTTGAGGTAGAGGGACTGTTCCCATAGGCTATTTTGTATTTCTTTTCCAATTTGATTGCCAGTTCCCATTTTGTGAAGTGGAAGGGGACCATTGGGAAGAATAAGGGTTTTTCTATCAAAATGGTGGTGGGTAAGGGAAATTTAGCCAACTATTGTTATTTAGATTTGACTGATTGGGCCATGGTGGCATAAAGAATTATTGACATGGCGAAAGAGATGGATGATTCTGTCATGCTGCCCCTGAATATTGCTGAGAATTATATTGCGAGGAAGGAAAAAATGAAGATGGATCGGTAGGCATACCTGTCTGACGTGCTTTCCATTGGTGACACTGGTTCAATAGATACGTTGGTTCTACTTCTTCTTCTGCTTCCTTTAAGACTGCTTTTAATCCTGGGAGTGATGGGCAGCTTTCCATGGCGTGCTCTTTAGTGGATATGGCATATGTTCGTATCACATCTAGAGGGAATTCTTTATCACTATTCTTTTGTCTGCAACGGGGGCAGAAAATAGCCAAGTTCTCTTCTTCTATAGCCTTTTTTTTCTTAGATTGCATGACATCCAATTGTGTTGTCAAGGTCCCTAGGATATTAGTCTTAAAAACCTCTAACATATTGTTGATTTCACTTCGTTTAACGCTTTCTCCTAAAGCTTTGTTGTCTCTGAGGTTTGCATTACGTCTGACTAGTTTTAGCCTTGAACTACCCCTAGAACACTTGATGTGCAAATTTACAATATCATTATAATTTTCTTGATAAATATCACCATTACCCATTATATCTACTGTCTCTACCCATTGGTCTTTCATACCTCTAATCAGCATGGTTTTTAGAACATTATCAAGCAGAGTTGTATAAGGAGATCTTTGCAGATTATATTGGAAATGTTCTACATATTCCTCCAAAGTCTCGCTAGGCTTGGCTACCATTTGAAAGATTTTATATTTTAGTTCTCTACATCGGTAATAATATTGGTATTTTTTAAGGAAATATGCTTTCATTTGGTCCCAATCATTGATGGTGCCTCCACCAAGTCCCATGAACCAACGCAGAGCTACTCCCTTCAAAGTAGAGGGGAATAGCTTCAATTTTTGGGGGTCGGTAGTGTAATCATAACCCCTGCATAAGACATCAAATTCAAAGAGAAATGCATCGGGATCTTCTGAAGTTAGCCCATTAAAGGTAGGAATGTTTTATAATGGGATATTCTTCATGGGAGCATTAATAGTTGTGTCAACGATAGGGTATTGCAATGTAGAAGTTTGAGTTTGTTTTTTAGGAGCCATTTTCTCAAAAATATGCCAAAATCCTTCAGGGATCTCCAGAGCTAGAGAGTTTTTCCTAGGATGCCTATCGGAGGTTGGAAAAGTTTTAACATCACTACCTTGATCTGGAAGAATGGGTATCCTTTGCCCAGTCACTATTTCAGGAGATCTAGGTTCTGGTAATTCGATTTCAGGCTTACCTTTTTCTCCTTCTCCTTCATGGAGGTTGCAAGAATTTCCTTCTTGTGGAAGGCAGACTTGTACGTTCTCAGTATCTTGAAAACTCTGCTCAGCCCTTTTGGTATGACTATGAATCTCAACGTTAGCTACAGATGGTGATTCTGCAATTGAAGGAAGTCAATAGAATGTTTGGAAACAATAAACTGGGGTCCTACTGATGACTAAGACTCAGCTTTTCTTAAGATTTCATCAATAAATTTGATTTTTGAAGGGTCATCGGTCCCTTAGATTTTTCAGGTTTAGGAGGAATAATTTTTCCCTTGTCAGGTTTGTTAGTCATTCATGCAAAAAATTCAAATTTTTATTTCTACCTTAGGTTCCTAACAATTCTGCTGGAAAGTAGGCAGGGGAGTAGGCATTTTACTTTCTCTATATGCAGGTTTTTACCTCCTGTTTTTAATACCCAGTTCTCTCTCAATAGACAAGCATCAAACACCTACTTCACTTTTCTATAATTGTGCTAAGAAGTGGGCAGAGGAGCAAGCACTTTACTCGCTTGTTACGTAGGTTCTTACCTTCCATTTTCAATACCCACTCAACAAAAATTATCAGGTATACATCACTCTTTCTAAATGGCTACACTCCCCTGGAAACGGCGCCAACATGTTGGTTGATAAAAGGTGCCTTTTAAAAATCCTAATTATCCCACATTAATCATCAATCCGGGAAAGTCCTCTTATTTTAAGAGTGTACACAATATGTGGCTGCTATTAATTCAGAGAGTAATGTCTCCTAAATTGTAGTATAGATCTTGGCACAATAATAAATTGAAGCATCTAATAAACTCCAATTCCAATTATTAAAGGGAATATCATAGCTCAATCCTCTACTGAAATCAAACCTTATAGCAATTCAAGCAATAACATCATCAACCGAGAGAACAGTAACAATAACTCACCTCTACTTAGCTGATTCAATCTAAACTATACTAAATATCTATAAAGAAACCAAGATAGGAATGATATCACTTATGAGAGTCTAATAGCAATAATCAAACTCTTGTAGATGATTAAATTAATACAATGCACTGTCTAGATGATTTGTGTTGTAATGAACAAAACTTAGATCAAATGATAACGATGTAAATTATAACATAACATATATTATCTCGATACAAGAAAGTAATGAAGAGCTAATGAAATAAACTCATGGACACAAGGAATTATCAATCAAACCAAACTCTAGAAGAATTAGAAATATAACACAAGGAAGCAGTTAACTTCACCAGAGGCCGGGCCCTTATCTGCCAACGAGCACTGCGAAATTACTTCAAATAATGTGAGAGAATAGAAACTTCAATTATATATTAATCATCTAACTTGAGTAGCATTATAATATAATTGCGTTCTTCAACGACGCAGGTCTGTAATTAAATTTACAACTTGAAAAAGAACAGATATTCCTCCCCTTTCTTCCTACTATCTCTTTCTTTTATAATCGAAAGGGTAAAGAGTAAATAATAAATGTGATCCCCCAGGATCTCCCGATCCTGAGGGATTCGCAACCAATTTCTAACTTAAGACATCCTGACTATTCCACGTTGATCCCTCCGATTTTTTCTCAACCTTGTCCACAACTGACACGTTCCTTCCTTTTCTTGTCGGATTCTACTGTCCCAACGTCAGGGAACAACAATCATTCCTTTTGTCGCTTTCGTGCATAAAGAAGGGTACAATTTAGCTAAATCGTAACTGCAAATAATTCCTTCATTTCTTACCATAATTCCTCAATATATTAACGCATTAAGATATGAAAAAGACAAGAATCAAGGAAAATGATGATGAACTTAGTCATAGATACATACCCATTTTGTAACTCAATAGTAGCCATGAAGGAGAACAAGAAACAACTTCTTGAAAAGATGCATGAGATGGAGACTCAACTCCATGATGCCAAAGAAATGCTAGCCAAGCATGTGCTTGAAAATGAGCTATGAAGTTCAAGTTTATCTTCTATTTCCTCTAAAGATGAATGTGTAGGTGTTTTTGGAAGAAACAATATAGGAATATGGTACAAATTATTGATGAAGATGGGCTATGAAGGTAAAAGGTTGGGAAAACATGCACAAGGCGTAGTTGAGCCAATTGTTGTTGAGGAAAGGCCTAGGTATTTAGGTCTTGGTTATGTAAAATGTGATGGGGAATGCTCCAAAGCCAAGGAGGCACATGAAAGTGTTCCAAGAATGAATTTCATTATGTTTTCATTACCTCAAGCTTTTAAAGTTTATGTTCATGAGGAATGCACAAGTTTTACACCTACTTTGCAAGAAGATGCTCTTAAGCGTGCAACTAATGAGAATGGAAAAAAATACAATGTTGAAATCTCTAAAGTAATTTAAGCCATTTTTTTTATTCAGAAGAGAGCCACTACCTCATCAAATTAACCTCCTCAAGAAGGTGAAAGAGGTGAATATTCAAGGAATAAATCTATCTTTAATCAAGTTCCTCTTGATTATGATAAACATGGTAAATCCACACATAATATTTGGAGAAAGTTTACATGTTCCTTTTGTGGTTTGAATAACCATAATGTTTCAAGATGTTTGAAGAATATATCCATGCATGGGAAACTTTCAAAACAAAGGAGGAATAAATCAAAAGGTCCATTGGAAAAAACAATCCATGTCGAAAAGAAGATGCAATTATTTTGCACTCATTGCAATAAGCAAGGTCGTATTGTAGACAAGGGTTGGAATTTGTATCCAACAAGTAATCCACGACATTTGATGAAGGTGGATAAGGAGATTGAAAAGAATGGAAAATAATATTCCATAATTGATGTGGGTCAGGATGATTAACATGATGAAGTGCAACTAAAAAAAATGCCATTGAAATGGTTTGGAAAGAGATGGTTATAATTCTTAACCAATTAAGGCCTTACATTTCTTTGATGATTGATGAAAATATTTCCATACTAATGAATTTATTTTCTATAGAATGTGATCCAGGTGGATATCGGTGGCCACCCACCTATTCCATTTGGACTAGCACCATCAATTCTTGCAGCTTTTCACGTTCATCACAACTTACTATTTTTAGCAGGTTTTCGAGTCCTCCACTCCCGAAGCCGTTTTGGGGCCTTACTGATCTAGGTGGATATTGGTGGCCACCCACCTATTCCATTTTAACCCCCACTATCAATTATTTAAGTTTTGAAGTTGCAACAAAACTTACTATTTTTAGCAGTTTTTCGGGTCCTGAACTTCCGGAGCCGTTTTGAGGCCCTAAACGACATTTTTTGGGAAAACGGAGAGCAACATGGGTCCATGGACCGATGTTTCTTGTTCAAAAATTTTACTCCTCGGATAGATATTTCTAACGAGCTATTGAGCGCGTCAAACGGAGATCGGATGCCAAAGTTACGCCCCCGGGAAGTTGAACCACCAATTTTCCCAAACGAGCGCCCACAGTTTTGGCGCCTCATCTCCTATGGTTAGGTTTTTCGACGTTTCGGATTCTACATTGTTTATCAAAAATAAATAGGCCCTCGAGCCTCATTGTAACACAATTCAGAGGTCTGTAGCCATCACATCTCTTCTCAGAAATTCGCTACCAGCACCCTAGCTATTTTATTTCCATTATGCTTGTAAGCATATTTCTGTTATTTGATATTAATGAAATGAAGCATTATTACCACTGCATCTCTATGTTCATGGTTATTTCTATATTCTGTTGTGTTCCTGCATAAATCTAGATTAGTGGGATCAGAGCGGGTATGCTCGTTCTTTGTTTTTCTTTGCATGTCCCCAACGCGGTCAGGGTATAAGGAGTTAGGGCTCAATCTGGTTGAACCCTTGAAAGATCAGCCTCACAAACCCCGACGACCTCCCATGGCGGAAGAAAATAAAGACGAGGGAGCAGGACATCCTATCAAGATACTGCTCAAGGAGGCCCTCGAGAAACAGAGGAACGCGATGATGGATAACTTTGCTCAAATCCTTCAACGAATACCCACATATGGCGCATCTGCATCCAACAACCACTCTGGAGGTGCCACTCCCTTGAAGGTACAGGTAAAATTTTACATTCCTATATTTGAAGGAAAAATAGATGCAGACGCTGTAGACAGATGGTTCAATTTGCTGGAAGGGTATTCCTTGGTCCATGACTTCTCTGACCGAGAAAAGATTATTTTTGCACTCCTCAAAGCTGCCCCCCATGTCAAAGACTGGTGGGAAACCTACCGTGAGCAAGAGGGTGAAGGGGAGCCCTCTCTATTCTCGGCCACACCCACTTGGAATTTTTTTTGAGATGGCATCAAGGAACAATATTACCCCGTGGGGAGCTATGAGGACAAATACATCCAATGGACCATGCTGCGGCAACAAAAGGATCAAGATGTGCACGAACTGACGAATCTGTTCCATACCCTGGGCACAAAGTTGGGTATTAAATATTTAGAGAGACATTTGGTGCTCAAGTACTGCGGATGTCTACACAAACACATTCAAGAGGAAATGGAGTTCCTCGACATTACATCGCTTGGCATGGCATATCGCTATGTCACCAAGATCGAGCATAAATTTAAGCAGAAGAAGCGAGACTTTGGATCTGCGAATCCGAAAGGTGCCCCCGAACCGAAGAACAAGGGGCAAGGCCAAAGAAATGTGACTCAGAACAACACCACAAATCCAAAGAACGACACAGGGAAGTGGTGTGAATTTCATAACAACCCCACTCACAGCACAAACGAGTGTCGGGCCAAACAGTCTTTGGTGGCCGAACTAAAGGCACCCGAAGCAGATGCATTTTCTGATCCTGATTTAGAACCAGAAAAAGGCAATGAAAAAGGGAAGCAGATCATTGATGTGGATCCCAGTGCCATTGTTGCCACCACCAAGATCTAGAGGGACGGTCCAGAGGATCCAGAGGAGGGGGAGCGCCTCTTCCATTCGCAGATGTGGGTGAAGGATTCTCCGCTGCAATTTCTCGTCGATAGCAGAAGCCAAATGAACCTCATCTCAACAGAGGTAGTGAAGTGGCTCAGCCTACCAACCATAGCACACCCGCAGCCATATACCATCGGGTGGCTCCACCCAGGGAGAGATCTCCGCATCCGCCAGCAGTGCCGCCTTCCATACAGTATCAAGCCATTCACGGATGAGGTATTGTGTGATGTTGCTCCTCTTGATGTAGTTGATGTATTATTGGGCCAACCATACTTGTGGATGTGACATGTTGTGTATGAGTCTAGGCCTTGTGCTGTTATTATTACTTTGGGAAATAACTTGTACATGATACCGGAGGTAGTACCGCCTCCTGTCATCTCTTTGGCTACTGCAAAACAACGCAGTAAGATTGTTTCCCAAACCAGGAAATTCATTTTCTTTACAACTCACTCACAGGGAAAGAAGAATATTGTGGCCACAACCTCGAAACAGGGCTCCCTTGCATGGTTGCAGCAGATGGACAAAGTCATGGAGGAATACGAGGACATTTTATCCTCACTCATAGAGGTTCTGCTACACTGTCAGGACAACCACTCCAGTGATCTGACTCCCAATGCACCACCACCTAATGTTGCCATAAATCCTGCAACTACACATACAGAATCCAAACATGTACTGTCTGAGGCTGATAAAGAAACCAAATTTACTAAACGCATCCAGCCTGTCCACCCACAGGTCCATGACATCTTCAACACATCTAATACTCAATTCAACAGAATTTGCCTCATCTCATGGAGGATCTCAACACAATGGGGACCATTGCTTCCTAAGGAGGGAGGAATGATCCAGGTGGATATCGGTGGCCACCCACCTATTCCATTTGGACTAGAACCATCAATTCTTGCATCTTTTCACGTTCAGCACAACTTACTATTTTTAGCAGGTTTTCGAGTCCTCCACTCCCGATGTTGTTTTGGGGCCTTAATAATCTAGGTGGATGTTGGTGGCCACCCACCTATTCCATTTTAACCCCCCCCCATCAATTCTTTCAGTTTTCAAGTTGCAACAAAACTTACTATTTTTAGCAGTTTTTCGGGTCCTGAACTTCCGGAGCCGTTTTAAGGCCCTAAACGAAGTTTTTTGGGAAAACGGAGAGCAACATGGGTCCATTGATCGATGTTTCTCATTCAAAAATTTTACTCCTCGGATAGATATTTCTAAAGAGCTATTGAGCGCGTCAAACAGAGATCGAATGCCAAAGTTACGCCCCCGGGAAGTTGAACCACCAATTTACCCAAACGGGCACCCACAGTTTTGGCGCCTCATCTCCTACGGTTAGGTTTTTGGACATTTCGGATTCTACATTGTTTCTCAACAATAAATAGGCCCTCAAGCCTCATTTTAACATAGTTCAGAGGTCTGTAGCCATCACATCTCTTCTCAGAGATTCGCTACTAGCACCCTAGCTATTTTATTTCCATTATGCTTGTAAGCATATTTCTGTTATTTGATATTAATGAAATGAAGCATTATTTCTGCTGCATCTCTATGTTAATGGTTATTTATATACTCTGTTGCGTTCTTGCATAAATCCAGATCAAAATGCATCTTGCATGTTTAGTCTGGGAAGGTGTTCGAAAGTGGAGTATTTTGACTCACTTCAATTGAGTAAAAATGGAAATTTTCACATGATTTTGTTTTCCTTGAGAGTCAATTGTTTGAATACGCATGTTTTTTCGACTCATGTTTGGTCCATGAGTTTGTACACCAAGATTAAAGAGTACATGGAAATATTCACATGTTGTGACATTTATTTCTTTGAAGAAGAAAGAGTAAGAGGTCGCCATGTTATGTTCCTTGCATGATGTGTTTTTCAAAATGATCGTTGGGTTTGTGATAATATGACGTAGGATTTAGGGAAGGTCCACTCTTGAGCGAGAGGATCATGATTAAACCTTTGTTCCCAAATCATGGCGTGAGTAACATGTCAATACTCAAGCAAACTGGAAAAGATACCAAAAAGTTTGTAGCCATTCTAGACCATTTCATGTGTTGATGCTAAGAAATGAAGGAGATGGCGAATGCATTCTTCCATATGTGGAATTTGGAACCTTGGAGGTAAAAACAATGGAAATTTATTTTCTTATCATTATTGATATTGTAACTCATTTTTGTAGTTCACTCAGATGGGCTTAACTTGAAAAAGTGGTTTCTAAGGAGAAGCTTGCATCAAATGCATGCTTGTGCAAGGGAAGAGCATGATTCTTAGTCGGAAGGCCATTGGTCAGTTTTCCAAGCACCGAGGGATCACTTTGTTACAGTAAGGTGTTTCATCAGTTAGCAAGAAGACAACAAGTATTGGATTGGGTCAACAGCGAAAGGAGAACATTGGTTGAAGTGTCAAGTAATTTGCAAGGCAAGGCTTGTAAGTGAAGACAAGTGGTTTTCATCAAGATTTTTCCAAGGAGAATAAATTTCATAGAACTTTGGAAACAAAAGAGTATTCAACCCTCATGAGATAACCATGTATTTTTGGTCCAAAAGCCTATCAGTGGGAAGGAGTGATCAGAATCTGGATTGGGGGAAAAATTTTCCAAAAATTTAAAGTGTTAAGAATCATGCCAAATTAGAATCACTGGATAGGGTTCGTCACCAGGAACCTAGTGCACTTTTTTTCACTCAAAACAGACTCTGTATGTGAAAGTTAGAGCCTGACGTTCATCGTGCCAAACAGGAGAATTTAAAAAAAAGGGGGGTCAAAGAGGGTCAAAGGCTAAAAATTTGGATTTTTAAAGGCCAATTAGCTGATGTCACTTGTCAATTTTAGAATGGCCCAAATTTCTAGGCACATGGCACAATTTCATTGGTTTTTGGAGAGCCAATTCGGTGCTGACATGTGGGAAGCCCAGAAGCTGACGCGTGCCCCCTCCCCCCCTCACACCCCCTCACCCCCACCCCCTCCAAGGCAGAAATGTGGTTAATTTCATAGTATGAATTTTATTTTCCGAAGGTCGAATTAATATGAATTGGAGCAAGTTTTTTGGGCAGAGGTCGGGGTCGGACCCGCTATCTCCCCCACATAACCCAAATATCTTACCACCAAGTCGTGCCTTTAGTTCTTAATAGCTATGGGCATTAAAATTTTTGTGAATTTTATTTTTTGTTTGGGTGGAGGCAATAAGGGCCAACCCTTACCAGAGAACCGTGGCTCATGACTATGATGAAGAATATTTTTAATCGCGTGAAATTAACCATTAAATATGGTTTAAATATCCATAAACCTATGGTTCTGTGCGCTAATCCTCGTTTAACTGCGGATTTATTACAAATGATATTAGTGCGGTAACCAGCAGGTTAACTCCACTTAACATTAATTAATCATGAGATTAATTCGATGGAGAGTTTGGCGGGTCCGCCAATTTTGGTGCCATCTCCAATTTTGGCAGTGCTAACTCGAGATGTTCCTGCTTTAGTAGTATTTTCCTAGGGAAAACTGAATGAGCCATAAATTTTTCATATTTTGACCAATTTTGGCTCAATAATAGTCCTTCCTATATTATTTTGATGCTGTGAGCATGATGGTGTAGGTTGAAGTGGCGTTGGAGTAATTTTGTAAGTTATTTTCCACTTTTAATATTAAAGAAGCCAAGGGCCACCAAGAGAGGATGCCATGCCTAAATCATCTTAAGACCATTTACAGAGCTTGAAGAGTCTATTTTTGAAGTTTTTGGGTCTTTTGAATCCAATGGATCAGGTTCCAAAGCCATTGGAGTAGTGTAGGTGCATGTAATCAGAGAATTTACCATTAATCCAAAGGGGGCCTATCTAGTTGAATCAGGTCCATGATGATGTAGCCCAGGAGGGGTGAACTTTGTTATCAACTATTATGTAATGTATTTGTTGTGTATTATTTATATGCAATTTATTTTATATACATGTGTTTTAACAGCTAATTTACTTATGAAATTTCTCATAAAGACACTAAAACTTGACACATAAACCCCTTCACAACTTGCTAATTTGAGACAAATCTAAACACATTTATTTTATACTCATGCGGGAGCTAGCACAACAAAACTAGTTTACCCATATTCGGATTAACGCTGATTGTTTTCGATGCATCAGATATAAAATAAAGATATAATTTCCACTGTTATCATGTCTTACATAGAGGAGTTTTATGTGGAACTTGGGGATGAGGATGTCCCGCAAGATCCAAATGCCCATATGCTAGAAAGTATCAAAAATTTGTAGTAGGAATTAGTTCAGATAAGAACTAGCAATGAGCGTTTACTACAAGCGAGTAAAAAACAAGAGAGGTTGATAAGAGAATTAACCTCTAGATCCAGTCATGAAGAGGAAGAACAAGAAAATATTGAAACAAAAGAAAGAAAACCCAACTCAGAGAGGTCTGAGAGTGGGGAAGTGTCTGCTAAAGAAGACTCTAAGTCCAAGAATAGGAAGGAGTTGCAGGGGAAATTATGTAAGATCAATCCTACAACCTTTAATGGGGACAAGGACGAGGATACAGAAGCATGGCTCTAGGATATGGTAAAGTAATTTCAATTATATGAGTACATAAGTAATATGAAATCAAGGCTGGATGTTTACCAATTGCAAGGTAAAGCCACACTTTGGTGGGAAGAGACCAAAACCATACACTTGTTGGATGAAAATACTGTATCATGGGAATAATTTTGAGAGAATTTTAAATATGGACACCTAAGTGAGAGGTATTATGATGATAGAGCATATGAAATCCATGATCTAAGGCTGGGAAAACTCACCATTGATGATTTTGTGATGAAGTTCAGAAATTTACTTTGGTACATACCATACATAAGAGAAGAAAAAGCGAAAGTACAATTATTTCTAAACTGTTTACCCACTATCATTAAGGGAATTTTGATGTATAAAATGGGTCTCCTCAGAAAAATGTACAACCAAAATAAACTTTATAAGAACCAATAGGATTCAAGATGATGATGTCAACCATGGGGGAGGATTCACCATTTTTTAGTAAAAAAGTAAAAATAATAAAATAATAAAACTACTCTTTCAACTCGCATTTTTAGCTTAAATCTCTAATTTTTTACTCAAATTTCGTACAAGAGTACTCGTTGCATGCAAAATTCAATTCCTCACCCAAGGAGTAGCCATGTTGCATACTTTCGATTGCCTCTGCTACATGAAAAATGAGAAATACATGATTACAATCACGTTTTTCATGTATTTCTCATTTTTCGTGTAGTAGGGTCCATAGAAAGTATGTAAGATGGGTACTCCTTGGATGAGGAATAAAATTTTGCATCCAATGAGTGTTTCCGCTTGAAATTTTAGGAAACACATAGGGAGATAAGTTGAAAATGCGACGTGAAAAAATAGTTTTTTTCTTTTTTCCCTCTAAAATATGATGATGTAATCAAATATTATTATATTATTTCCACTATTATTTTATAATTTCCTTATGAGGCCCATTTTAGACCTCAAAATTCCCCTAATGATACAAATATATAATTGAGTTTGAAAACCCAAAGACTATAGATGAAGCAGTTCAGAAGGCATGACTGTGCTACCAGCAATTTAAAGGGAGAAATGATCACTTGAAAAACTAGTAGAATAAGGAAAAAGGGAAGGCTGAACCGAGCTCAAAAAGACCCAAAATAGCTTATTTGAAGAATTTTGCAAGAAATCACCAACAAAAAAGGTTCAATAAAGGTGGAAAAAATCAGGCAGCCCATTCTCACATATGTTCCAAGCCGATGGAAGGGGACATCAAGCGAGATACCGTGGTAAAAACCAAGGAATGTTTGAAAATTTGGAGATGTGGAGAGCCTCAAATGTTGTGGGACTTCGCATACAACAATCGTGCAATTCAAAAAATTCAAGGAGTGTGGGAGGCAACCACATTGTATAATGTTTCCCGAAACGTTCCCTGAATCAGCGTTGCATTGGAAGACCGACAATTTGAACATCAATCAACTATGATTGAAATTCAAGGTATCATTTCCGACCAACCTGTGTTTGTTTTAATTTATCCTAGAGCTAGTTTAATCTTTCTGAGTCCACACATAATGGAAAAATGTAAATTTCATTTAGAAAAATCTTAGCACTCTTCAGTGGTGCAATTGGCTAAATGGACCAAACAGAAGGTCACCCATAAGTTATACAATTATCCTGTAAAATTGAAAGGGTACATCACATATTTAAATATGAATATCATTCCCTTATGATCTTATGACCTCCTGGTTGGTATGGAATTCCTAGAACAGAAAAAAGAAGTAGTAAATTGTTTGGAAAAAATAATAAATTGTACTAATACACCAGGACAATCAGTGGTAGTAAGAGCGAAACCAAAACATGTTTCTCTTAGGATTTTTTTGTGATACAATTGAAGTGAACAAAAAGGAAGGGATGTCTAATGGATGTTGTACAAATTGAATATTTTGGACAATAAGAAGAAAATGAACCTCTATAAAATTTACTACTGATTAAGGACTCCCAAGATGTATTTCTTGAATAAATTCCTTATCTTCCCCCTCAGAGAGATATTTATTTCCTTATTGAACTGGTACAGGGGGCCACCCTAGTTTCCGAAGCCCCATAAACAATTAACATTCCTGAACTCTTATTGCTGAAACTTCAGTTGCATGGATTATTAAAGAAGGGTTATATCACACCAAGTGTGTCTCCACGGGGAGCGCCACTTTTATTTTTCAAGAATAAGGATGGTACCCTAAGGATGTGCATAGAATATAGATAGTTAAACAAGTTAACCATCAACAATCGGTACCCCCTTCCACAGATAGACGATCTGTTTGATCATGTAAGGCGGGCAACCATACTCTAAAAAATTGACTTGAGAATTGATTATCACCATCTTCGTATGAAATATGAAGACACATACAAAACAACTTTTTGAACTCGATATGGACATTACGAGTTGGTAGTTCTACCATTTGGACTAAAAAACGCCCAAGCTACTTTTATGTGCCTCATGAATAGTGTTATACACAAAAATCTAGATAAGTTTGTGCTAGTCTTCATAGATGATATTCTGGTGTACTCTAAGAATAAAGAGGAGCAGCAGGAACATCTTTGAATAATGCTTCAAACACTTAGAGAACACCAATTTTATGCAAAACTTAGCAAGTGTGAGTTTTACAAACCCAATATTCAATACCCGGCACATGTTATTTCTAAAGAAGGTTTGCCAGTAGATCCAAAAAAGGCACAATAAATTTTAAATTGGCCTGTACCCACAAATGTGCCAACCATACGTTCATTCATGGATATTTTCGGATATTACCGCAGATTTGTAGAAGGGTTTTTTGCATTGGCTTATCCTATTATTTCTTTCAAGAAAAAAGGTGTGAAGTGTGAATGGACAACTAAGTTCGAAGAGAGATTTGAGTAACTGAAACAAAAAATAAATACTTAACCTATATTAAAAATTTCAGATCCATTAAAAGACTTTGTTATGTGCATTGACGCTTGAATAGAAGGATTGGGAGGACTATTGCTGCAATATAATGTAGTGATTGCGTATGAGTCTAGAAAATTGAAGAAACATGAGAAAAAATATGCAGATTATGACATAGAGTTAGTTGTTGTCATACCTGCATTAAAAATGTCGAAACATTACCTGTTGGGTAATAAATTTTTGATGATGACTGATCATATCAGTCTGAAATATTTCTTTAATCAACAAGATTTGAATGCAAGGAAAGAAAGACGGTTATCTTTCCTTAGTGAATTTGATATGGAAATCAATCACATTAAAGGAAAAGAAAAACGAATTTTTGATGCCTTAAGCACACATTCCCATCAAATTTTAACTTACATAGGTAGTAGTGTGAAATTCAATGTGGAGGAATAGATCCAAGAAGTGTTGTCACAATATTCTCGATATTTGGAATGGCGGGAATTATTACAACAAACTGAAATTACAGAATACACCATGAATCTGAAAGGATTAATAATTTATAAGCATGGGCTATATATTGCTAATATACCTACATTGAAACGTATGAGTTTGGATGAATGCTATATAAGGAGACCTTATTCAGGTCATCCAGGTTACCAAAATATGGTGATGGCCTTGTGAAAAAATATGTTTTGGCTGGGAATGAAGAAAGAAATAGATAATTACTTAGCAAGATTTTTGGAGTGCCAATAGGTTAAGGTAGAGAATCGACATCCTGCAAGTTTAATCAACCCTCTTCTGATTCCAGAATGGAAGTGGGAAGTGGTGTCCATGGATTTTATCACTGGGATGCCTCATACCAAATACTAGCATGATTCCATTATAGTGGTGGTAGACACACTAACCAAGGCAACACATTTTATTCTAGTGCAGTCCACTTTTGAGAAAACACAAGTGGCCAACGTGTTTATGAATGGAATTTTTAAACTTCACGAAATACCAAAGATGATAATCTATGATAGGGATGCAAAGTTTACCTCTGAATTCTGGAAGATGGTGTTTGGAGGAATGGGAAAAAATATGAACTTTAGCACATATTATCATCCCCACATACATGCGAAGATAGAAAGGAAAAACCAAATATTAGAGGACATGATTCGCATGTATGTAATGGACAAACCCACCACATGGGAGGACTTTTTGTATTTGGCAGAATTTTCTTACAATAAAAGCTATCAAACATCTATTAAAATGAGTCTATTGGAAGCTTTGTATCATACAAAATGCCATACTCATCTTAGCTAGAGTCAACCAGAGGACAAACTAGTACTTGGACATGGAACACTACATGAGATGGAACAAACAGTAAGAAAAATTCAATGTAATATAAAAGCATCTCAAGACTCCCATAAGAGTTTTTTAGATAAGAAAATAATACACAAGGAATTTAAGATTTGGCATCATGTGTACTTGAGGATCAAACCTCGCAAGAGTAACTTGCACACAGGTAGTTGTGGTAAGTTAGCACCCTGATACTGTGGGCCCTTTGAAGCTTTGGAATGAGTGGGCCCAGTAGCTTATAAATTGGTTGTACATAGTAATTTTAAAGTTCATAATGTTTTTCATGTGTCATTATCAAAAAAATATTTTCGTGACACTTCTCACGTGGTTGAATAGACTTTGATACAGGTGGAAAGAGAAGGGGAATTTCTTCAAGAACCACTTCTTATATTGGAATGGGAAGTAACCGTGCTCCGGAATAGAACAATAGTTCTAGTGAAAGTGTTGTGGAAGCATTTTACACCCGAAAAACCTACATGGGAGCGGGAAGAAACTATGAAGGAAGCATTTGTCAGTGTTTTTCAAAGAATATATAGAGTTATCTGGTAACAATGAGGATTATTTTTTTGTTTTAAGGGGGGACTATGTAATACCCCTAATTTACAACTTTTATATTATGCAAATAAGACCAAGGTCTAGGTAGACCTATGGAACAATTAGGTTGTTGACGTAATAATTTTAAGTTAATAATTAATTATGAAAGAAATGGAAATGTTATAAAGATAGAGTATTTGAGATCAGGAAATTATTGTCCATGAGGATGGAATATAATTTGAAAAATTTCCCAAAATTCTCGAGAAGAATCCTACACAAAGGGAATATTTTTCTCTAGTCCTCATTAACCCTTGTTAACTAAATTTCTCTGTTAGCAAGGGTTTCATTCGGGGATCACCATGGATAGAAACAAGAACAATTATGGCAATGTCAAAGAAGGAGGTCATCGTACTACTCCATTGAATGACGGAATGCTGGAGAAAGATGGTTCCACAGTGTGTCGAAGTCCTCGTCCAAATTCAACCTCTCATTGGATTTGAGCGCACTCAGGGATGAAAATATTGCATCATGGTGGCTCGACGAGATCCTTAGGGACATGATTTGTAAATCAGCGGGGTCCCTATTGATCAAACCAGGATGGATATCTTCCCCGACATGATGATGAAGATAGCAATGACCTATCACTCATTTTTTACCAGAGAAAAAGGCCCCTCGTGTTCCTTCCCTCCCCTGTTGTTCAATGGTCCTTCACTCCATTACATGACCCCAGGGTTTAGATGCCAAGGAAGTCACTTCAAAAAGGGAACTGCAAATGGGAAGAGGCAACCACTTTTAGTAGCAAATCAGCAGGGCTCAAAAATTTGGCCTCACAGATTAGCTCTGGTAGATAAGGGACACCAGATCTTTCATCCTCCTCTTTTCAGATCTAGATCTCTCTTCTCTCTGGCAAAACCATGCTTCCTCCGATTTTCTCTTCGGATCTGGTGAGGAACCTTTCGTACGCCCTTGAAATTAGGCTGGGCATTTCCACTGCCTTACAACAACTTCTCCATGGAGGTTAAAAACTAGAGAGGTCTCTCCCGCTCTCATTTTATAATATTGAAAAATATGCTTTTGTGGCTCTTTCCCTTCATCTGTGCGGAGGGGCAGTCGGGTAACCATATTCTGCCCAAGCTTTCCCTTACAAGGGATATTTCCATGCACAACCTCCCAATAAAGTTTCTTAATCCACGTAGGTGCTGAAGAGTTTTTTGGTTGATAAACTCGAAGATGTTCCCTCTATAGAAATTTCCCACCCGACGCTTGAAAACTAGTTTCAAATCTATGCCGAATCAACCATTATTTGTTGATTCAATGGATTATGGCCTCGCACAGCAGATCTCTACCAATGGATTCACTCCACTTGGGCCAATAATAGCAAGGTTATTTTATGCTCGAAAGGCTTCTTCATAGTCTTGTTTGCCTTCAATGAAGATTATCAAAAATCCTTAACTGGTGGTCCATAGTTTTGGGGTAAAGTAGGGTTATTATCACCCCCTGGTTCCCAGACTTCGACCCTTCCGCGCCAGTCATTATCAAGCTTCCCATTTGGGCTAGGCTTCCAAATATACCTACTCATTTATGGCACTTTTCTGTCTTTCAAGGAATAAGAAACTCTCTGGGCCTCTTTATGGCAACAGATCCCTCTAAGGGAGATATAGGCATATACACCTATGAAAGAATATGTGATGAAATTTACATAATTAAAGGTTTTCTCTATTAAATCAATATCAAGGTTGATTAATTCCTTTGGACTCAGACCTTAGACTATGAGAACACTTCTTTCTGATGTCGTCACTGCCATCAAATAGAGCATCTTCAAAACTCTTGTACAATTTTCCTCTCTTAAAATAAGAGAAGAAATCACAATTCAAACTCTAAAATATGGAAACCCAATGATCTTCCCCCCATGTATGACATTGATTCCTTTAGCTTGGATGAAGATCAAATTTAAGTAGATGAGGACGCAGAAAATTAGGAGAAGGATATGGCCTTGGGAGACACTAGGGGGCACAATGTTTCCTCCAGTCCTTAGAAATGAAATCTTGAGCCTTCCTCCTCTAACTTTGATAAGGAAACTCCTCATTAAATCAACAATAGTCTTCAAGTGGTTTTAGCCGACCCACCTGATGAAGGTTGGGTCAAAGTTAGAAAAAATAGAGGAAAAAAATGTCATATTGAGGATACAAGTTGTTCTAAGTAGATTCTTATGTCTGTCTCTTACATCTCCCATGTTTCTCTTCATGAACCACTCTCCTTCTCTCTTGGTTACTTAACAGGATTGAGGTGAATGGTTTATAATTTCCATCATCCATGCTATACATCCTCTATTGACTATAAATTCATATTGTACTATATGCTTTTATAATAGAATTAGTCTTATTTACAAAAAAAAAAAGATTCTCCAGAAAATCCTTGGTGAAAAATAAATAAATAATTAAATGAGATGTGAGAATAATATGTAATAAAAATCCGCAATAAAGAAAAAAGTTACGGGGGAGAGGTAATAAAAACATGTGTTGTGGAAAAGCGGGTTTTAAAGTAATATTTTGTGGAAAAAATAAACGAAAATCCTAGGCTATGTGAAACAACAACCCATAATAATTAGACATTGTTATGGAAACTGGCCGAGGGAAAGTAGGCTTAAAATTTTGATCACTAGTATGATAAGAGTTTGTCAACACTGCAGAATATCGATCTCTTCTCGGGGTAGAGCTCTAAGGAAAAGCTCATGGATGGGAAGAAAATTGATCTTTACAAATCGGTATGTTAAGTGCTAAGGTTTTATATTAAACTTTTGATGTTGTTAGAAATGGCTAGATCAGAATTCTTGTTTAAGTAATAGGAAAGATTATACCTTGAAAGTATGATGTTGTAGTATGCTAATAGCTTATATATGTGTTTTTAATACACCTTATTAGACTAAAGGTTTAAGGGCTGATATGTATTAGTGGTATGAATATAGTTAATAAGATATTCAGTAATTAGTAATGTGTATTGTATAATGTCCACATTGTAATTACCTACAATGAAGATACAATCTTTCTTACACACAATATTAGTTAGTGGACGAAGATATAATAAAATACTTTGGAATTATAAACCCAATAGGGTTATATTCTGATATACATTACCATGTACATATGCCTACATGTATTACAGTGAAACAGTTCAGCCAACAAGAAGAAGAAATTACAAATATATTTAGGTGAAAAATACAGATACATGCTATAGTTACTAATAAAGCACCAAGTAAGGTAGCATAAAAACAAAGGTAATTATGGAAATTTCATATAGTATATTAAATAATGTAAAACTGGGAGAGGCATTATGCCTCTGAAAATTGGAAGAAATTACATGAATATGATCACTGAAATTTCCAAATATCAAATAAATAAATTGTGTATGTACAATAATTCTCAAATATCATTGAGAATATCACTTTCATATTTATCTATATCACTAATTGAAAAATGAGAAATATTACATCTACTAAAGTTATTGTCAAAGACCAAGCATGGCCTTGACACATAAAATATAGTAACTTTGGACTAAGCTATGTGCCAGAAGCAGAACCATGATGGAACAACATGCTATCAACCTGAGAGAGAAAATATAAAATTGTTAGAATGCACTGGAAAGGAAACAGTTGTGTAAGGCAACCCAACAAAAATTTTCAAGAGAATACTTGCAAAATAATATACGAGAATTAGAACACAATCCAATTGACTGATAAAAGGGTAATTACACTATCCAAAATATGAGGACAACTTACCTAAATATATTGTCCCATATTTGAGTTTATACACCTGCATGTACAGATTTATAATGATGTAAATGATATTGTTTTTCAATATGTACATCAAAAATTAATAAATATGGACTAGATAATAATTGAATAAATTGGACTAATGTGAAGAGGAGAGGATGTCCACTTCTGAATCAGTAGTCTAGATCCGAGCAAAAGAGGTAACTTGGGTGATATTAACCCATATGAAAGCTCTAATTATGAATTCTAAAACCAAAAAAAAAATTAAGGAATTATGAATTCAAAATTTATGTACAACACTAAGAACAAAAGTGGAGTTTAATGATAATTCAAAAAAGGACCGTGCCAAACCTCAAAAGGAGATCAGATCTACGATGAGAGACTGTTTCTTACCTTAATTGGTAGAACCTTAGCACATATTAAACACTTTTCAAAAGCAACGTAAAGGCAAAACAAAATACTAGAAGTACCAACACAATTTCGATGAATGGTGCAAGTAAGAGAAATCCGAGAATTTTAATATAAATCCATAAATAAAAATATTAGAGTAACAATTCATATAAACTTAATGCTTATGATTTCAAACCAATGAACACAAGGCAGAGCAATTCTAGTTACTATATAATGCTATGAAGAAGGGTAACGACAGTATCCTGAATATGAAGGAAACTATGACTGATATTAGTAATACACTAAAGAACCATAATTTCTCATGAGATATAACGAGATACATAAACATTATGAGTAATAAATAAATACATCCAAAACTTAGAAATTTTTTTGTATAAAAACGAAATGTGAATTATTGTGTAAAACTGAGCATAAGTATTAAATGACACCCCAAAGAATTAAATTGGGGAACAGAGGATAGGCCTCATGAAATCCTAAATTAGTAACATTCAACCTTATCAATACACATAATGATGTAATCTTATGCTCTCGGTAGTACGTTACCATATAATAAAATGGAGAGTTTCAACATGAACTTAACAATAAGGCAACGATAAGAAATTATGAAAAATACAAGTTATCTCTGGTATACAACTACAGATCAATGTGCATGAGAGAGAGTTACTATGGCTACCCATAGAACAACAAATACAAAGAAAAACCTCGGTCCACAGTAAGTAGAGTATTCATAATCCTGACATGAAAGAAAACAATTGAATGAACTAATATTCTCACAAACAGAGAACCTGAGATTTACGTTGAACCATTTGACACAAAACCTCACCCTCACCCAATATTATCCATAGAGTCACGCAAACAGAGTCACAATGACAGAGTCATTCATACCTGAGTGATGCAAATGGCATAATTCAAACCAACGAATAACGCAACCCAGTAACTCAAAGAAGAATGCGGGGCTTTTCAAGGAAGAGTTTGTTTATACCCGAAATTGGAAATTTGAATTCATTCATGGTAGCGAGGACATTATACAGAGAAATATTAAAGGAAATTTTACCAAAGAATATTAAACACCTTGTTAAATCAAAATAAAGTTAAACCCTCGAGAGAGGACTTGCTAATAACATAGAGCCATCATAAAATGATATTCGAAGTGAAAACTTGGAACAGTTTGGGAAGGGTAGGCACCAAAAATCCAAAATAAAAAATGACATTGTTGATATTACCGAAACCCCGAAAATTCAAAGTGAACAAGAGAGGAATCATGGAACCCAAGAGGAAATTCGAAGGGAACTTACCTCTTCCGCGACGAAAAAGGGCCAGAGGGCTGATTGTTGGATTTCTCGTCGTAACAGTGGAAGGAGGAGGCAATTCGTCAACATATTCATATGGAACAAAGAGGATGCCACTCTGCAAAATACAAGAAACCCATATTAGAGAACTAAAGACAAATGAAAATCATGAGCAATCAGAGGTATGGATAGCGAATGTTTTCTTGAAGGGATGACAAGTAACCGGTCGAAATGACAAGGTAGTATCTTTGTCAAAATACCAAATTTAATTAGTAAACATAACATATAAGGGTCACACCGTTCAAGTAAACAAAATGCATAAATAATATTACCGAAAATGGCATGGACACCAAGCTCTTTTTTGGTTTAAGTTCAAACCATAGGCCTCACGAAACCAATGGAGGAATCATGCACTAGTGGCTCTAAAAAAATAACTTGCAGGTCGAGCTATGGAGTCCTAGCTCCATAGAGCTAGATGACCATGAAATTCATCAAGAAAATTCTGAAACGAGGGAGAGACAGGTGGGGTAAACCCCATAGTGTTTTCACAATGCATCAGAACCAATTCATCTCATTATAATTCCCATCATCCATTGAGAGCTCTAAATTATCATGAGGACCATGTGAGGACATGGGACCCTTGCCACATGGATACCTACACAGCGGACAAGTCATCAAGTTGTGTACTCTAATAATTTTGAAATGAAAACTATGGTGGCAGCATATAAACCTTTGTACTTACCTTATGAAAACCAAAGAAATATGTGTTAAGGGTAGTAAGGTACATATGTCCTATGTAGGTTAATATATAGGCATATATGTTAGTGTAGGTTTTGAAATATGATTGAAATAAGACCATAGGTTAGATGGTTGGAGGAGTTAATTAGGAAAAAAAACTAATAATTTTAGAAGGTTACATTAGTTAGAATTAAATGTAGGGTATGGAGTGAATAAAATGACAAGGTAAGGGAACGTTAGAGATGAATGAGATGTAGGGTGTGAATGAGAAGTAAGGATATGGTAGAGTTACGAGATAGGTTAATTTATATGTGGAATATATTGATCTTGTTAACTATTACTAAGGATTTAAATGTGATAGGTTCACTCTAACCATAGTAGAGATGTCATTGGGACAAGAGATTAAAGATAAAGGTGATGATCAATCACAAAGATAAGTACAAAAATAAAAAATAAAAAATTGAGATATTGCATGTTATAAATGAACTGTTAGATGAAACTATAAGCATGGGTTTCTTGAATTTTTTTTTGTATGTTAATATTGGTTATACAGGTTCGGTAAGTTCTGTAAGTAAGAGATGTGTCTATTATTATTAGTTAGTACATATCTTGTTAATACTTGTAAGTAGAAAGGAACTCCTAAACAACTCTATGGGATATGAAGATGCAAAAGAGTGTACTTAGAATAATATTGTATGTAAACACCGATGGAATTAATCTTGTGAAGGTGTTAAATATTGTTTAGTTATGAATGTGATGACGGTTTTAAGGTATTAAACTGGCTTCTTTTGGAATAAAACCCTAGTTACGACTTGACTATATGGTGAGAAAATATATTTTTCTCATCTGCATGACAAGGAAAAAAATAATGTACTAGGAACCCGAAAATGAGGAAATGCATATATGAATTCTATAGGAAAACCTTGAAGACTTAAGCAGTGCCTTGAGCACAAATTAATTGACAAGATGAGTGTTGTTAAATAGATAATTGAACCGAGTATTGTTAACAATAAATAAGAGTTTTCTTTTACTATTACAAAAATGTTTAATGTGGTTCATAGGTTGAGACACTCGTTCCGCGATGAACAAGACCTCAGGTCGAGTCCTCCTTGTGGTCAACAACACCATGAAAGACTAAGAAAAGTAACCATTTAAAATTTATAACTTACAAATCATAAGGATAAAAAATATTTAAACAAGAACCCTTGCTTTAGGTTTGAAACAACTTAAAAATCATAATAATAACCCAATTATGGATCTAATTGAACTATAGTTAAAAATACATAGACCCTGATAGTAAATAAGAAATATACATTAAAATTTTGAAAGGGAAACTTTCATTGTTGGAAATAAACTAATAATTTAGCAACCAAGCCATTTGTAGAAATTTTAAATAACTGTTAAATTATTCACCTAGATTATCCTGATCACACACTATTTGAGCTTCATGCATAATACATAACATCTTCTACTATTTATCATTAATTGCGGAAATATAAACAATCGCATGTGCACATTAAAACCATAAACAATCACACATACAAACACAGTATTTATGGGAAAGCTTAAAGCTAAAATCCCCCAACTATCTATATATTATAATGATAGAGATCATGTAACAATAATTGTACAAACTCCTCACAAGCTCTTAGTACAATCTCCAATTGTTACACACTACACAAGCTCAGATCTAACAAAACACATGCTCCAATCTGCTCCACCTGTTAGCCTGCCTCTACTATACAATCCAAGATGAATAATGGCCCAATATGAGTTCGAATCCCTCTGGTATGCACTACGCAATACTCATTGGCATCTCCATCAATGTGTGGTGCAAACTCATGCACCAGTATGGTCACAACTGATAGTCACACTTGCTCTTTCACCTACCTCTCCACTGGTCTCCATTTAAACTGTCCATGCACTGAAGTTAACTGATGTATTCTTTAGTTTATTTATGAGTTAATAATTAGTGAATTAATTAATAATTAATTCAAACCACTCTCACTAGTGTATGAATCAGTTAGACTAGATACAACTAGCTAAACTATGTTTAACTGAGTTAAACTGAACACAACTCCATTAACTCCTCAATCAACTCCACCAAACTCTATCACCTGAGTTCTAACTGAAGTCTCCATGAAATAGCTCCACTAAACCCTCAAGAATAGCGTAATTCCTTCTGTCAGCTGCATGTGCCACATCTGTGCACTTAACTGAAGTGCTCCAAGAGGATAAGATAATGTTTAGAGTCCAAATATTATTAAGAGCTAATAATATTCGACATATCTATTTTTAGACTAGTAATATAAAAATAGATTCCGCCCAGTATGTCTAAAAATAGAAGTCCATCTATTTTTTCCGACTTTACCAACCATCCACAAATAGAATCCTGCAACTCATAGAACATGATCCATATGTCTAAAAATAGACATAGTCTAAAAATAGACTTGGCGCCAAAAATAGCCTGCGGGCCCGCTTAATGAAGGCGACTTCTTTTCACTAAGCTCATCATCTTGTTTCATTCTCAACACTCCCTCTCAGCAAGATATGGATTATTTGCAACCCATATCCTGCCTCTGTGGTATTCGAAGTTGCTCCTGGTGAGCGACTTCGTCAAGATATCAGCATCCTGATCCTCCGTAGGAATGTATGAAAGTAACATGACCTTCTGCTGCACACAATCTCTGATATGATGATACCGGATGTCAATTTGTTTAGATCTATCATGAAATACTGGATTAATCGAGAGTTTGATGCAACTCTGATTATCACAATAAATCACAGTAGGATCCAAGTGTGAACCGAACAACCCAACCAGGATCTTCCTCATCCATATATCCTCACATGCAGCCAAACTTGCTGCCATATACTCAGCCTCTGCTAAACTGAGTGCCACGGATCTTTGCTTCCTGCTGTACCAAGAAACTGCTGTAAACCCGATACTGAAAATCCCTCCAGATGTGCTCTTTCTGTCCGTTGGGCTCCCTGTCCAATCTGCATCCGTGAAGCCACATAGCCTCACCTCATCCGACTGTCTGTACCACAATTCATACCTCGATGTGCCTCTGAGATATCTCAATACATGCTTCCCCGCCTTCCAAAAGAGCTTGGTAGGCTTAACCATAGCTTGTGAAAGATGGTTAACAGCATATCATATGTCGGGTCCTGTATTGACCAGATACATAAGCGACCCCACCAACTGTCGATAAACAGTGGCATCCACTACCTCTGCTGAAGTAGTATCCTCCTCCCTCCAACTACCAGGAAGAGGAGTATCAACAGGCTTGCAGCCATGCATGTTGAACTTCTCCAGTATGTCCCAGGCATACTTACCCTGAGAAACAAACAGTCCACCACTGCGCTGCCAAATTTCCAATCCCAGGAAATAATGAAGGAGGCCCAAGTCCTTCATCTCAAACTCCTTTGCAAGATCAGCCTTGCAAGATTGTATCAACAGTTCATCACCTGTCAAAATCAAATCATCTACATAAAGTACAATGATTAGCAACTTACCCTCCACCACAATCTGGTATAGGTTCGGATCGGCCTCACTCTTGAAGAATCCAAGTCCGGTGAAATAATTGTATATCCGTGTGTACCAAGCATGAGGTGCTTGTTTCAACCCATACATCGCTCTCTTGAGCCTGCACACATGCAACTCGCTGTTGAAGATCTCAAAATCTTCGTGCTCCTCTACGTACACCTCCTCCTCAATGATTCTATTGAGGAACATAGTCTTCACATCCATCTGATGAATGTGCCACCCCATCTGCGCTGAGAGAGCAAGAATCATCCGTATGGAAGAATACCTTGCGACAGGTGCAAAGGTCTCCTCATAATCGATCCCCTCAATCTGTGTAAAGCCTCAGGCAAAAAATCTTGCCTTGTACTTCTCCACACTCCCGTCAGCTGCCTACTTCACTTTGTAGATCCATCTCGAATCCACCACAGATTTCCCCTCCAGTCTCGGGACAATCTCCCATGCACTGTTTTTGACAATCGAATCATACTCTTCCACCATGGCATCTACCCATGCGGGATCCTCCACAGCTTCCTCGAAAGAGGATGGCTATGTCATGATACACTTGCTCACAAGAGACATGTATCCAGTATACCGATCAGGTGACTGTCTCTATCTGCACCATGTTGTAGGTGGTCCTACAACCTTCTCCGCATCTTGAGCCAGTCGCTCAGCTTCTGTAGTGCACTTCTGCCCTCTCATGGTTGGCGTTGCCTGAGTGGTTTCTTCCACTCCATGAACTTCCTCTTGTGGCTGATCCACATCTTGAAGCTCATCCTTAGGAACTAATAGCTCCTCATCTGCATGCAAGTGTGGCTCCCTCTCAAGCGAACACTTCATGGCTTTCTCCTCCTAAAATTTGATATCTCGTCGCACAACAGTCTTGCAACTGTCTGGAAAATATGCACGATAGTTGTGGGGAGTATGAGTGTACCCAAAAAATATCCCAACCTCTGCGGTCGGCTCCAGCTTCTTCCTAGCATCCTTCGTCACATGAATGTAAAAAGGTGAACCAAAAATCCTCAAATGGGAAATATCAGGCTTTTTACCAGAAAACACCTCCTCAGGTGTACTCATGCCAGGTATCCTGTGAGGACAACGGTTCTGCACATATACTACAGTATTGCATGCCTCGTCCCACAAGTGAATGGGTAGGCCCTAATCATGCAACATCGCCCGTGTAGCACCCACGATCATTCTGTTCTTCTTCTCATCAACCCCGTTCTGATGTGGGTTATGAGGTACTATGAGCTCTCTTTGAATTCCTTCTACGCTGCAAAAGTGCTTGAATTCGCTAGAGATGAATTCACCCCCATTATCTCTCCTAAGAGCCTTCACCTACTTCCCCGATTCTTTCTCAACTAGTGCCTTGAACTCAGAGAAATTTGAGTATGTCTCACTCTTCTTCTGCATGAAGAAGATCCAGCACTTACGAGAAAAATCATCAACAAATATCACATAATACCTGTGCTTTGCTGTCGAAGCTACTGAGAAAGGTCCACACATGTCTGTGTGAATTTTCTCAAGGATCGTCGTGGCGCGACTATCCTTCTCACGAAAGGTAGATTTCACAAAATTTCCCAAGGTACATCCCTTGCACTGATTTGACTGTGCAAGAGTACCTTTAGGAAGCCTAGTAGAAATTTGCTACAGTATCTTCAAAGCTCCATGGTGAAGGTGGCCCAATCTCCAGTGCCACAACTCGTCATCATCCCGGCTCACCACTCCTTCTGCCTTGCCTGCCATTGTTGCACAACCATCTACATGTAATTGATAAAGGTTCTTAAATCGAACCCCTATCCTCTGGGTCTCACCAGTTGCCTTACTGCGAAGGAAAGCCTTTCCCTCGCTAAAGACAACATCATATCACTTGTCTTCTAACATCGCCACAGAGATACGATTATTCTTCAATCCTGGAACATGCATCACTTCCTTCAATACAAAGGGTTTGCCAGACTCCCTCTCAAAGGAAATGGTACCGATACTGGTCGCACTGTATCTACCATCATTTCCCATCTCGATGTGCACTCCAAGATCTTTCTCATCCAGATCAGTAAACAAATCTCGATCTCTTGTCATGTGAAAATATGCACCACTGTCCAGAAAACACACTGAACCCATCACACTTGAGACCAATCATGCGATCAGTAAAAAATACAGCTCAAACTGCGAGGCTAAGGCCTCTCCAGCTACAGATCTAGCAACCTACTTATTTTTCTTCTTCCGTGGACAATTTGTGGCATAATTTCCGTGTTGGTGACAGTGAAAGCACTTCACATTGGACATGTCCTGCTTCTTGCCTTTCACACCGGAATGAGAAGCTTTCTTGCTCTTCCCCTTCTTTGATTTGGCAGCCAAAGTGCAATTCTCTTTATCAGAGTTCTTTGATGAAGATCCGTCCCTGGTACTCTGCCTTATCTCCTCTTGCACAAGATCAGACCAAAGTCGCTCCCATCCTGGAAATTTCTCCCGACAATTAATAGAGTCTTGATAGGAATGCCAACTCTTCGGAAGCCAGAGGAGAGCCAATCTCACCAATTCCTCATCCTCTACAGTCACCCCCACACTTCCCAGCTCATCCCTGCATTGGATGAACTTCGTGAGGTACTTGGGCATACTGTCGCCTTTCTCCATCTTTATGTTTTTGAGTTTATCCTTGAGCGCCAACTTCCTCTGGTCGCTCTTGCTTTGGAATAAATCCGTCAAGGCTTTCCACATCAAGAATGGAGAAGCCTTACCATGCAGGCTGGACACTATGTGATCCTTCACGCCCTCCAACAGAATCCTTCGACACTTTGATGTCTTCTTTTGCCAAGCCTCAATTACGGCAGCATCGCTAGAAGTAGGCTTTGGGACTTCAGCATCTATGAACTCCTTCAACCCATTGTCATCTAGCACCACCTCCATCCTGTCCTTCCATGCAATATAATTCGAGCTGCCCTCAAGGGAATACTCCAATCACAATTCGTTGAAAGACATCTCAACTTCGACACCAAGAAAACACTGCTGCAAATTCGAATTCCACCAGCACAAAACTCAACCGCTTCAATGTTTTGCAATTGCTCCAATGATCAATATCGCTCTGATACCATGTAGAAATTTGAATAGCTGTTAAATTATTCACCGAGATTATCCTGATCACACACTATTTGAGCTTCATTCATAATACATAACCTCTTCTACTATTGATCATTAATTGCGGAAATATAAACAATCGCATGCGCACATCAAAACCATAAACAATCACACATATAAACACAGTATTTATGGGAAAGCTTAAAGCTGAAAACCCCCAACTATATGTATATTATAATGATAGAGATCATGTAACAATCATTGTACAAAATCCTCACAAGCTCTCAGTACAATCTCCAATTGTTACACACTACACAAGCTTAGATCTAGCAAAACACATGCTCCAATCTGCTCCACCTGTTAGCCTGCCTCTACTATGCAATCCAAGATGAATAATGGCCCAATCTAAGTTCGAATCCCTCTGGTATGCACTGCGCAATCCTCATTGGAATCTCCATCAATGTCTGGTGCAAACTCATGCACCAGTATGGTCACAACTGATAGTCACACTTTCTCTTTCACCTACCTCTCCACTGGTCTCCACTGAAACTGTCCATGCACTGAAGTTAACTGATGTATTCTTTAGTTGATTTATGAGTTTATAATTAGTGAATTAATTAATAATTAATTCACACCACTCTCACTAGTGTATCAATCAGTTAGACTAGATACAACTAGCTCAACTATGTTTAACTGAGTTAAACTGAACACAACTCCATTAACTCCTCAATCAACTCCACCAAACTCTGTCACTTGAGTTCTAACTGAAGTCTCCATGCAATAGCTCCACTAAACGCTCAGGAATATCGTAATTCCTTCTGTCAGCTGCATGTGCCACATCTGTGCACTTAACTGAAGTGCTCCAAGAGGATAAGATAATGTTTAGAGTCCAAATATTATTAAGAGCTAATAATATTTGACATATCTATTTTTAGACTGGCAATCTAAAAATAGAAGTCCATCTATTTTTTTCGACTTGACCAACCATCCACAAATAGCATCCTGCAACTCATAGAACATGATCCATATGTCTAAAAATAGACTTTGCGCCAAAAATAGCCTGTGGGCCCACTTAGTGAAGGCGACTTATTTTCACTAAGCTCATCATCTTGTTGCATTCTCAACACCATTTATACATATACATAAACCCTCAAGTGGTAATTTTTCAAAATGTCAACCTCACAGATACAATCCCTATAATGGAACAACCATAAAACAAAACCATAACTGAACAAAAGGTTTCATGGTTGTGGCCGTGTAGCTGTAAGAAAACTCTACACATTATTATTGTTAATTCAACTATTAACACTACCTGACATTTAAAATCAGCCGCAAAAGGATAAATTACAACATGAAACCCTTAGATAGTAGAAACTCATTCCTCAAACAAATACTATGTAACTATATAAAATTATATAATTACGAACCCTACCAAGATATCAGAGTTATCATTTTAGAAGTCAAGATGTCGAGTAGACACCCCGACAACATGTAGGAGAAAGATATGGTTTACCCTAAGTTGAAATTCAAGAGTGAAGAGAAAGGTTTGGATGAAGAAACCCCTTACTAGTTTGACCAACTGAATGCAATAGTAACTTCTTACTGGTGTGAAACATCATGTATAGAATCTTGCATTAAAATGCATGAACATTAGACCCAAATTCATAGAAATTAATTTCTATGTAGAATAAAAAAAAACGCATAAAAAAAAATTATCTGCACAAGATTTCTAGGCACGGTGCGCTAAAATCATGCCTCAAACAATCACCATCGAGTATATTTTCAACCTGGAGGCGAGGTGAAGCACATTCAGTCAGCCTTCAGGGAGAATTTATTGTAAATAAATATTGGTCAATAAATAATGATTGTGTGCCTTACTGAGGATAGGTTGAGTTGACCGGAATCTTATTGGAAGTAGGTGAAACCAAAGAGTTTCATATTTAGTCTGGAATCATTCTCGACACGAATGACTAAGAGAATTAATGAAGAGGGTAGGGTTTCGTTACCCTAACCACTATCCCCTCATCGAGCACACCCCATCGGCTAGCAGAAGATCGATGGTCAAGGGGAAAGCCATATCTGTTAGAATTTTTAAAGGGGAGGAGAAATTCTTTTCCCAACAAACGGAGTTCACACAAAGTTGTGGAAATAACTTTGATAAAAAAAATGCAGTTATAGAAGTTTACACAAAGTTTTGTAACTCACTTAATCCATACCAGAACTCCCCTAATCCATGCCATATAGTTGCGGAAATGAAATAATGTGAGTCTTCATTTAAATACAAAAAGAGGAGATTAAAATTGCAACTATGGAGGAGCGAATATAATCAAATAATTTTACTCATGGTGAAATAGAGTAAAATAGAGCATTGCGGTAGAACACACAGTAAAACTTGTAACTTGTGTTCTAACGTGCCCACCAAAATTTTCTCCACGATTTATCCCATTGCCTTTCCATACTTACATTATCCACATTATGCAACACTCTCTTTCTCACTAGAAATTAGATGTAAAATCTAAACATATATATCTAAGAAATTTAATTCATGAAAAAGAAAATTTAATAAAATGGATGGGGAAAAATGACTTATTACACAACATTCTCTTTCTCACTAGAAAATTACATGTAAAATCTAAACATATATATCTAATACATTTAATTCGTGACAGACAAAATTTAATACAATGGATGGGAAAAAATGAGTTTCTGAATTTTACATATTTTGCAAATTTTAGAGGCTTTGAGTGAAGTAAACAACACTTGTGGATTAATTGTTTTCCCATACTCATTTACTAACCATGCATTCAATTTGTAATTGAGTTTAATTATTTAACTCCATTTCGGAATGGGTTATATACTCTGCTTAGAACTTTTCCTTCTCTACAAACTCATTCCACAACCTGCAAGATATTAACTGAGGTATGGTTGATATTAGAAAATTAAACGTGGTGGTTGTGATTATTTTTCAAACACTCCCCCTTAATCGCAAGTGCCTCCATTGACAATTCCCAAACAATCTCTAAGATAAATAGAATTTTTCATGTGCCAATGGCTTTGTGAAGATGTCTGCAAATTGTTCTTCTGACCTCCAATTCTGCAACAGAATTTCACCATTGTTAACTAATTCTCTTATGAAATGATATTTAGGATCAATTTGATTTGTCCTCTTTTGGAAAAAAATATATTTGATTGTGAAATTGTTGAACTGTTATCACAAAAAATAGTGGTTGCTCCATCTTTTTTATGACATAAATCCTGCAGCATCCTTCTCATCCAAATTTTTTGACATGCTCAGGTTCTACTATTGACAGTGACACTATCGACTGCTTTTTGGAAGCCCATAAAATGGCTCCCGAACCCAAATGAAAAACATATCCTGACGTGCTCTTTAAATCATCAACACTTCCTTCCCAATCACTGTCAGTGTAACCAACCAGCCTAAAATCATCAGCTGCAGAGTACAGAACGCCATACTCCTTCATCTTATTGAAATACTTTAAAATTATTTTCACTACTTTCTAATGTGTTTCCTTGGGTGTCTCCATGACCTTGACACCAAACTCGTTGCATAAATTCTTTTTGGTCTAGTTGTGGTCAAATACATTAGGCTACCAACCATGCTTTGGTATAATATCAGATTGACATTATTGTTGCAATATTCCTTTCTCACCTTCAACCCAATGGCTATTGGAGTTGGTTATGACTTGTTGTTCTCCATATTAAACCTCTCCAAAATTTCTGCTACATACCTTGCTCAAGAGATAAAAATTCCATTTTCTGTTTTCTTCACTTCTATGCCCAAAAAATATCTTAAAACCCCAAGTCAGCCATTTCAAACACACTTTTCATGACTTCTTTGAAATCAACAATGTAAAAATCATCACTCCATGTAAAAATCAAATCATCAACATAGAAAATGACAATAAGAAGCTTACCGTCATTTTCTTCGATGTAGAGAGTAGGTTCACTGTCACACTTGTCGAACCTATTGTCCATCAAGTAGGCATCTATCCTACTATACCATGCACATGGTGCTTGCTTCAACCAATAAAGAGCTTTTGGCAACCTACACAACTTGTGTTCTTGTCCTTCTCCATCATAGCAAGGAGGTTGCAAAACATATACTTCCTCTTTCAACACTCCATTCAAGAATGCTGATTTTACGTCCATTTGATAGACTTTCCATTTTTGTTGCACAAAAATTGACAACACTATACACACAGTCTCCATCCTCGCGACTGGTGCAAATGTTTCTGCATAGTCTCTTCCATGTTGCTAATTGTAGCCTTTGAATACTATCCTTTCTTTATGAATTTCTATCTTTCCTTCAATGTTGCTCTTGGCCTTATAAACCCACTTCACTCCAATGACTTATTTTCCTTGTGGAATGTCCACTAACTCCCATGTGTCATTATTTTCTATTGATCATATTTCTTCATCCATTTCTACAACCCGTTTCTCTTCTTTTACTGCATCTTCATAGTGGATTGGGTCATCTACATGACAAAATAATGAAAATAAAGAATTCAGACCAGAACTGCTATCCACTTTATCTTGCTGATAAATTTCATGTGTATTTATGAATTTTGGTCTTCTTATGATTGTTGAAGATGGGCTTGGTGTTGCGCTTGAAGTAGATGGAGTTGCGAATTTTTGTGGTGTGCTTGGAGAATCACTTGCATGGCTGTGCAACACTGTCCTATTAATTGTTTGCGATGTGCTTCGTTGATATTGTCTAGGTGGAGTACAAGTCACCATTGAGGAATTACTTGCTGCAGTCAATTCCTCTTTGTCTTCATGTGAAATACATGTCTTCACATTTACTGTCTTCTCTAAACTTCCAACCCATTCTTCCTATTATATGAATTGAACATCTCTTTTTATTATTACCTTCTTGGTTGATGGACTGTAGAGCTTGTATGCCTTGGATTCATCACTGTATCAAACAAATATAAATTTATTCCCCTTGCTATCCAACTTCTTCCTCAACTCATCCGAGACATGTGCATATGCCACACATCCAAACACTATTAGGTGAGTGACACCTTGCTTTCTTCCACTCCATGCCTCTTTAGGAACTCTATTCATGACACTTTTGGTTGGACACCTATTAATAATATACGATGCAAAAGCGATGGCTTTTGCCCAATAATCATTTGGAAAATGCTTTGCCTTCAACATACTCCTTGCCATTCCCATGATGGTCCTATTCTTTCTCTCCGTGATACCATTTCGTTGAGTTGTATACCTTGTCGTAAACTACCTGTGTATTCCATGCTCCCTCCAAAAACGTAGGAAGTCACTTGATATATATTCGCCACCTCTATCAGTCCTCAACACTTTGATGTAGTGTCCACTTTTCTTCTCAAAAAGAACTTTGTAGTGGCGAAAGCGGTCAAACACTTCATTTTTCTATTTTAGGAAATATACCCATGTCTTCATTGTGTATTCATCTATGAAGGTAAAAATATAGTGGCTGCTACCAAATGATGGTGTTTGCATTGGTCCACATAAATCTGAGTGCACAATCTCCAAAGGTGCTTTTTCCCTTATTGAAATTCTTGCTAGAAATGATTATTTATGTTGTTTCCCCAAGATGCATCCTTCACATAGGCTGTCCGATTTTTCTATAAGTGGAAATCCTTTCACCATGCATTTCATATGCAACAAATTCAAACCTCCAAAGTTTAGATGACCAAATCACAAATGCCATAACCAATTTTCATCTTTAATTTCTTCTTGAAAGTTTTCTTTTGTGGTAGCTGCTACAACACCTTCTTCCTTCAAATCTCATCTTATCTTGAGAGAAAATGTTCTATTGTTTGTCATATGAAATTTTGCAATCAGTTGTCTACTTGGAGGATTATCCAATATTGTGCACACATCATTCTTGAAAAATACATTGTAGCCATTTTGCATGAGCTTCACAATGCTTATGAGGTTATTTTTCAAACCATAGATAAAGTAAACATGTGACATGAACTTCTTCTCTCGCTTATTTTTAAGAATGTCTACTCTTCCTTTTCCCGTGATAGATACTTTGCTATCAGTCCCCAATGTCACTTCAGATTTTACACTTTCATCTAGATTAGAAAATGTTTCTATGTTTCTAGTCATGTGGTTGCCACACCCTGCATCTAATAACCACACATCCCCTTGTTTTTCTTGTGCTACATTACAAGCTAGGAACATGCTATCATGGTTCTGATTTTCCTATATAAAATTTACACTTGGTTTGCTACTTAGGTCATATTTAATTTTTCTACATTCATTTGCATGATGACCATACTTCTTACAATGATGACATTGAGCTTGAGATTTATCATACCTCTAACCTTGTGCTTGATTCTGGCTTGAGCCTTGACTTGGATTTTGATTGTTGCCCCTTCCACTTGAACTTGAAGGGCTGCTTATTCCACCTCTGTGTGGGCTTCTTCCTATTCCTCTGTAATTTGATCTTCCTCGGCCTCTACCTTGACCAAATGAAACTTTTGTCTTGAATGTGTCCTCCAATGATGAGTTTGTATCTCTCTTCAACGTATGTTCAAGAGACATCAACGATGCATGAAGTTTATCCACTGAAAAATGTGAGAGATCCTTTTTCTCTTCTATGGCCACAACTATGGCATCAAACCTTGCTAGCAAACTTCTAAGACTTTTCGCAACTATTCTTCTTTCCTCAGGTGTCTCTCCATGAGGCCTGATTTGGGTAACCAAACCAATTACATGTTTGAAAATGAGTCTACATTCTGACACTCTTTCATAAAAATTGTTTCAAAATTTCTTTTTAGCATTTGTAGTTTTGTTTTCTTCACATTTTCCATGCCTTGGTAGGTTGTCTCGAGGGTATCCCATGCTTGTCTGGACTTCGTTGCTACTGCAATACTTGAGAATATGCTTTCATGAACTACTTGAAAGATGTATAAGAGGACTTTGGAGTCCTTCTTCCTCTTATCTCTCAACACATCCTTTTCTGCTTGTGTCAATGCATTGTATGCTACTGCATCTGCTGGTTATTGGAATCCATTTTCCACCAATTCTCAAACGTCTCGAGAAGGAAACAAAGCCTTCATTGTTATAGCACAATAGTCATAATTTTTCCCATTAAACTGTGGTATTTGTGGACTATTCAAGCTTGTGCTTGTTGGTGGCATTTTTACTGTGTAAAAATAAATTTCTCACTGTGTAAAAAATTTCTCATTGTGTGGAAACTTTCTCAATGTTGGAGAATACATTCCACAAAAAAATCCTTTTAACACACCAGTAAAAACACTTGGGTTAGGGGTAATGAAGGTTTAAACGGGCTTTGATACTTTGTTAGAATTTTTAAAGGGTAGGGGAAATTATTTTCCCCAACAAACAGAGTTCACATAGAGTTGCGGAAATGACATTGATAAAAAAAAATATAGCTACGAAATTTTACACAGAGTTGCGGAACTCACTTAATCCATACCAACTAAATAATGTGAGTCTTCATTTCAATACAGAGTGGAAGAGATTAAAATCGCAACTATAGAGGAGAAAATAATATCAAAAAAATTTATTCACGATGAAAGTAATATAGAGTGTTGCGCTAAAACACATAGATGAGAAATTTCAGAACCAAATCACAACTAACCAAACTTTAGATTATAATTACGCCCACCAAAATTTGCTACCAAAATTTGATCCAAGATTTTCTCCCATTTTCTTTCCAAACTTACATATGCCACATTACAAAACACTCTATTTCTCACTATAACTTACATGTAAAATTTAAACATATATATCTAACACATTTAATTGAGATAGACAAAATTTAATACAATGGATGGGAAAAAATGATTTTATGAATTTTACATACTTTGGTTGAAGTGAACAACACTTGTTATTAATTGTTTGTGATACTCATTTACTAACCATGCATTTAATTTGTAATTGAATTTAATTGTTTAACTCTATTGGGGAATGGGTTGATGTAAGAAAATTAAACGTTGTGCTTGTGATTAATTTTCCAACAATAAGTGATGTCATACTCACAGCAACAATACCCGTAAGGAATTGGACAAGTTTTCTAGAGTAAAAATGTGAGCGAACTGTGTGTTTGGGTCATTCCAAATGAAGCCAAAGGTGTCGGTTAAGGTGGTGACCATCGCACATAGAGCATAAGAAATTAAGGTAGATATGTGTGAAGTGGCATCAAACTCCAGCTGACCCAATCCAATATTAATGTTTAATCTTCTCACGAGTAAAAACACAGAATTGTGATGTGATATACCAACTATGCTATGCTATGTTTTATACTTACAATATAATTCTGGCAGGTACCATTAAACAAATAATCCTGTGTTCAGTCCTTCTCGAACGTTAATTTAATGTAAAACCTGATAAACACAGCAAAAATGTTTATCAAATATGTTGAATTGCTAAATCAATCTAGACCAAGTTTTGTGGTATAATTATAAAGAAGGTAAACCTTTATACATGTTATGAGTAAATACAAGCATTTCTTATTTGCTAGGAGATAAAAAAATTCGTGTAACCGATAGTCATTAATCCATGTGTGAATTTTCTCTAAGCAAAGACAGGTAAATTCTGGATAGTTATGGAGATGTGTTACACAAAGTCTTGAACAGTTCAAGGATTCAACGAATTAGTCACACCACCAGTGTTTGCTTGAACCATACATTAAGATACTGAAGAAGTTAAAGTGAAAACACTAGCAAAGTTCAAGGTTTTGGCTTTGCAACCCACCGAAAGGCGAGGTATCAAATGAGACTCTAAATAGCCGAGGAAGGACGCAGTAACATAACCCGGTGCAATCAATATGAAACCCTCTTACTCCTGTACCATAACCCTATGAATTAAACCATGTCAATTCAATATGAAACCATGATGCTGTGGTCGAGTGAAGCTAGCCAAAAATTCAGTCATGAATCCAAAGTTTACTTTTGAAAAAAAGAAAAATAACAAGAGTATCATTCAAATGCTGATTCCAACCGATCACTAAATGTCACCTACAGTGACATAATAATAAAAGTATTGGTATAAATGTGTAAATAACATAGAGCTTCATATATCGTTTTATGCCAAATTGTCATTATACATAAGAGGAATTAAATAAGTAAACTAATGGGATGATAAAAGCTACCAACATCCTTATAATCATGTAAGCCTCGATGCCATCCATATTAAGAGGATATTTTATAATTAGATTTATACCATGAAGTTAAATTTATACAGCAACCACCATTATATGCATAAGGGAGCGGTCAAAATCCAATACTTCTTGGAGTACCTACATACAATATGTTTAGTTGACCAATTGGTACAACATGGGATAGAATTCGGTATAAGCTCCAACAACCTAATTGATTTATTTCAAATGAATGAGAAGAAATAGAGTGGAATCATTTTATGTTAGATATAAAAAAAATTATATCACATTAAGAAAAATAGATAATGTAAGTAACAAATACTAATACATGTAACTAGAAAGGTTATTTCAATTGTTATTTATACAAAGGAAAAAAAGGTGTAACACTTAAATTACATGTTAAATAGGATATGTATGTGAATATGAGATATTTTTAAGGATTTTAAGAAATTTTGACATAGTTATCTACATTGCTCAAAGGCTACAACTAGACTTTGAAAGTTATTCTCCTTCAATTAAATGTTTTAATTTTATTTTTTGAATAATATTGAAAATTAAATATTTCTTTTTCAAAGTTAATGTTGAACAATCAGTAGTTAGAGGGTAGATTAATAGAGTCTTGCCTAATAACATAATTTTATATCAAGTTTATATAAAGAAAAACAAAGTACTTTTAAATATAAAATATTTTTTCTTTTTATTTTTTTATTTTAACTAATGTATGCAATTTATTTATTTCTCTATATAGTCGGAGTTGATATATAATATTTACAAAATGTTAATAAAAACAAGAATATATATATATATATATATATATATATATATATATATATATATATATATATATATATATATATATATATATATATCAAATGTAGACTACTTAAAATGAATTACAAATTTACTTAAACAACTTATTAATGAGATTAGAATATATATATATATATATATATATATATATATATATATATATATATATATATATATATATATAATTAGTAAGCTCTTTAAGAATATTTGTAATCCATTTTTTTTAATACTAAGTTGAGATGTAAATACAAATATATTAAAAAATATTTATATTAAAAGTAATTAATTATTGAGAATCATTTTCAGGCATATGGAGAAGGGGCAAGGCACCTAGCCATGTTAAATCTTTGATTTTTGGATGGGAATAAGAGCTAAAAACCAAGTTCGAGGATGAGATGGTTCCAATATTAATTGATCCTCTTCATACCAAGCACTCTACTCATATCTGCACCAGGTTCACATGCCCCCCTCAAATGTTAAAGAACCATAAAATAGACCTTAAGATAGACAAAGATAGTCATAGATCAATTTAAACTCTTCAAATTTTGGTTTTCCTACAACTCTTTAAGATGGCTAACAAATTTGGTTTCCTATGGTTGAGGTCAACAACCTGCATTTTGTTAAAATAAATAAATAGCCAACACTACTAAATTTACAATATATATATATATATATATATATATATATATATATATATATATATATATATATATATATTAAAAATATTTTTATTAATAATTTTAAAAAATTATATATCAATTTGATATTGATACCCAATAAATTACATTTTACTTAACAATGAAAAATAAAAATATATTAAATTTTTAACTCAAATTACTTTATTTTTCTTTATATCAATTTACATGACACAATTTTATTTTTCTTTATATAAAGTTATTTAATATTGACATTAAAAGAATTTATTTCTATTCAATAATAAATTAATTTTACTAATATTATATTATTTAAAAAAAAATTGTTATTAATTTTATTTTCATTTTTTCCATAATCATTGATATTTCTACCCTTGGTGGATTGGGTGTGTTCAATTTTTTTTGAATTTAAATGAACGGATCAGATTTAACATTGGCGAATGTAACTGGAATATGATTCGTCTGAGGCTGTCACGTGAGGGAGAGCGAAGCGATACAAAAGATAAATATTTAATTTTGGGCCATTACAGGTTATTTGATGTTACGAATTTAATTTAATCTGATGGTCATTTTCATAGTGGACGTTTTGATGACAGTACGTTGCATTCGGTGACTTTCGATTTTGAAGGATTCATTCTTAATTTCTACACCTTCCAGGAGGTTCGATCAGATGACCTTTCCATGCCATTTACCATTTGAAGTCCCTAGATACTATGGAATTTCCACTATTGCTGAAGCTTCTTTCCAAGCATTCATTGGGTTTCCCCAACATTAATGGTGTTTTTCGAGCGATACTAGTGCACATGCAGCGTGTGAATAAGATGCGGCATTGGTTTTGCGGGGTAATTAAATAATATTAATTAAATTTTAATAATAATAAATTAATTTTAATAATAATTTTAATTTATTATTATTATAATTTAGCAATGAAATGAAATTTAAATAAAAATAGAATTATTAATATTAACTATTTATCATAGTAATTATAGTTTTAATAATAGTGATTAATAAGTAATAACAACAATTAATTTAAAATGATTTTAATAAATAATTAATAGTTTTAAATAATATAACTATTATTAATAGTGATTAATGAGTAATAACAATAATTGATTTTAAACCATTTTAATAATTAATTAATAGTTTTAATTAATATAACTATTATTAATAGTGATTAATGAATAATAACAATAATTAATTTAAAATCCTTTTAATAACTAATAAATAGTTTTTTTAATTAAAATAGTTATTTACTATTATTATTACTATTAAAGTTTTCACAATTACATTGGCTAATGTTATTTTGCAATTCATAGGCCTGTGATTATATATCAACTACATTTATTAATATAATTGTACTAATATAATATAATATATATTAGACATTGAAATATTTATCTATAATGGATATTTTACATGTTGATGATAATGATGATAGTTAACGTCCATATTAACACATATCCTTAATGTATTTAAAAATACAAAAACTATATCCATAAAATTCTTCTTCTCTATAAAATTATTTTAAATATTACATGTCACCTATACAAATTAAAATCTAAAATGTAAAATATACTAAAATGTGTATTAAACTTTTTAAGTCATAAAACATATATTAAACTTTTTGATTTATATATATATATATATAATTTACATTATACATATTCAAATATTACTACATTTCCGAGTTCATTTGAAATTAGAAAATATATATTAAGAATTTCCATATAAAAAAATAATGATTTACAAATTTCCATATAGAGCTAATTAGTGGAGAAAGGATTTTCTATATATAATATATATTAAAATTTTTATTAATAATAGTTTTTTAACATTCAATATTAAGAATGCAATAAATTACATGCCTTTTACTATGAAAAAATGTTTTTAATTCAAATAGCTTTTTTTTTTTACATAAATTTATATAAGAAGTTGTTATTTAATATAACATTAAAATACATTATTCATAGCCAACAATAAAATATAAAATACATTATTTATAGCCAACAATAAAATATTCGAATCTCAAAAATGATATCTAATATTTTTTATTATTTATATAATTTTATTTTAACATTTTGTTTTTATTTTATTATTTTAACTATTACATGCCCACTAATTATAAAATTAATATCAAATTATATGTGATAGCCTCATTAAGAGTTAACTAGTATTAACTAGTTAAAGACAATTTGCTTATTTTATTTTCTCGCAAGAAAGACTTCAATTGTTATTGTTCATAAAACAAATTATTATTATTTTTTTTATTGAGTTATTAGGAGGAACCAATAAATGAAAATAAATCTTTTGACATCTTCGTAAAAAGGTTTCCAAGAATAGGAGATGGGTGGGGACAATTGGAAAGCAGTTACCTATTCCTCTAAGGATAAAGTTGAATCCCAAAGGAGGAGTAGGGGTTTTGTGAAATTGGTAAAGGGGGAGTATTTTCTAAAGCTCGTTGGGACTAGTTGAAAATAGCTTACAACGGCCCTTATAAAACCAAAAGTTCTGAGTGTGACTGGATTGGCCATCCAGAGGTCATAGCAGAAGAATCCACTGCTAACCCGTGGCACCGTCCAGATTTTGGAGCTAGGGGGAAAGTGGAGGACGTAATAGCCTCCCTTGAATGGTTGGGAGGACTACAGCTTAAACTTCTTAATCCAGATAAGTTTTACTGTATAACTATAAGCAATTTATTCAAAGTTGGAAAGAATTCTTTATAGAATTACAGTGATGTAGCTATTGTTTCTAGAAAGAAAAACCTGTTAATATGTGTATGATGTCTGCAAACGTGTGAGACAGACTAAGTGGTAGTACTATCTAGCTTATGGTTTATTTATTATATTTTCTTAAAGGAGTTATGTTTTAAATCTTTGCAAGCTGTGCGAAAGAAAAACTGAGAAAATATAACCCCTTCTACAGATAATGTATAGACAAAAGCAACATAGCATGTAGTACTGTAAAAACAAAAATAGAATATGATGTATAATCGTTACATGGATAATGTACAGTAGATATAGAATAATTTCTTGTACTGTGGAACATAAAAATCGTAAACATAACTTACAAGAAGGAAATCACAATGAAAAGAGAAAACACATGAGAATCTTGCATGTTTATATTTCAAGAGAAATTATTACTAGTACAGGGAATAGGACCGACGAACTGTTGACCCTAGTCTTGTGAATAAACCTAGAACAGGGGTACGTCATTCATGGTTAAAAACCCCAAAATATATACACAGGCGAAACAAATCGGTGACCTGGACACCAAAGTATGAACATACAAACTGTGTGAGAAGTTAGCAGTGTAATGAAAGACTATATCTCGAACAAAGAAGAAGGCTAGTTCACAATTACCAAAGGATCTAGAAAATATAGAAATCTTTGTCGACAGTAAAGTATTCACAAAGATTAGCAGTTAAATGTAGTGTACATAGTTTCAATATAAAAAATATCTATTCATAATAAAGAATGGTAAACCCAGAATTTGTTCCTTTTATAGTGTAAAGATCAAATGCATGCAACGAAAAATTATGATGAAACTGGAAAAGAGAACCCCTATAAAACTTGAAATGCACAAAATGGGAAATCTATTTAAAAATGTCAAAACAGACTAGATCATTTATAGTTAAATAGTCAATCATGGAATATTACAAAAATGTAAATGGCAAAGCATAGATTATGATACACATTCATAATTTGTTTCAGAGTTAAATGCGCTCTAAGCCTAAATAAACCTGAGATTAAACCCTAGTATAACTCTTATACAAAGTTGGTTACATATTGTTAAAAAATCCAAGGTTGGGGTTTCAAACCCTCAACACAGATAAATTTTTAAACGATAAAGAACAGTCCGAGAATATATAAGCTAGGACCATAATCGGCACACTCATTATCTATGAAAAAATGGCCTTCGTGTTGAGATTGTTTAGATACCTGGAAAATGCAAAGGTAAAGTTGTCAACGGGGCCGAGGATAACATAGCCTAAGAACTGAAATGAAGCCACAGTGGTAGTTTGGAGAGGATCACATTTACAAACCTGAACCCTCACATCCAATGACAAATTGGTTAACTACTGCATGTGGAGTAAAACACGTGAATGCACAACAGATAAACCTAGTTAAAGTTCTAAAGAGTTTAATACCCGAAGAAGGTTGAAACCCTCATTGGAGACCATGTGCAAGAGAAGAGACTTCAGAGGTTAAACCATTAAAATGCAGGATGGATGTTCAGACTTTTGTTAAACTTAGTAATAAGCATATAGAAATAGTCTCAACATACCTTTGTACCCGCGAATCCTTTCTTTCTCCTTGCATCTGCTGTAACAAGGTAAGAACTATCGAGTTACCATCTTTGAGGGGGAATTTAACCTATATAAACTTTCAGTCATAAATGCTGGTGGATAAAATGAGGTAGAGAACAAAACCAAAGATGAGCTAATATAGTTGAACGCTGAGTATTGAAACCGTTGTAAAAGAAGACATAGATTTAAAGGGGTAAGGAGAAGCTCACAAGAAGGGAGCCGAGCCTGGAAATGCTGAGGAAGCATGAGAATAAACCCTACCTTCTTCAGCTAGTTGCAGATCCACTGTAGAGCTTCCCATTGAAAAATCAGAGGAATCCCAAGCAGAGAATAGCTGTATCGAGGAGAGTAACCTCCGAAAGGTGAACATTGAATGGAGATGACATATCACCACGGAGGAGCCTTGTGCAATGGCATGTGTAGGGCGATAAATATCTCTGTAGCATGTCCTAGATCTCCATAACAATATGACTTGAAACCAAATAAATCGTATCTAAAATTATTGATGTTTGAATTAAATTTCCATACGACTCAATAGTTGTTAAACTCTTGACTGGTAGTATGGCAGTGTAAAGGCATAACATCAGACACGGTGTATATAAGTTGGAAATTACCATTGATTGTTGCATATGTGAAATATTATTACAACCTTAGTTTTGAACATAATGACCTTCGACAACATCATTATATATATATTATAACCATGTTCTCATATTATAATAGTGATATGATATGGATGTTGTATTTGCATGATTAAATTTTATAATGATTAGAGCTATGTAAGAAATTCTTTTATTTGGGTAATTACTTTAGGTAAGAAGGTGACAAGTGGTATTGGAGTCGGTTGCTACACTGGGATCCTAAGCGTCTACTAACAGTGAAATTGTGTATGTGTATAGTGCACTGAGAGAAAGCGAGTGATAATGAGAGGAGCTACAGCATCACAGTCACAACCAGAAGAAAATCAAGCACCAACAGTTATGAATCCAGAAATGTGGGTTCAATTAATTGTGGAACAACATAAAAAAACCAGCCGGTTACTCGAAGAACAGTAGCACCAAACTGGTTTTTCATTGAGCACAGTGCAACAATTACAAGAGGAAATGTTAAGAACCAGAAAGGATAATGAGCGATTGTTGCAAGATCAGGAGAAAATTTTAAAGAGTTTGTTAGACAAAAAAAATCAAGAGATGGGGCATCCCAGTGCTGAAAAAGAATTATCAATAGAACAAGAAGATCAGCAAACTAGAAACAACACTACAGGTAGAGCTGAAAAGAGTCCCTCCTAGAAAAGCAAAAATAAGAATTATAATGAGGGGGAGTCGGGCAATTTGTCTGACCGGCAAGAAAATAAGAGACAAAAATTGGAATTGCAGGGGGAGTTTCGCAAAATTAAACCACCAACTTTTGATGGTGAGGCCGAGGAGGTAGATGAAGCCTAGTTAATTAATATAAACAAGTACTTCCAGGTGTATGAATATAGTAGCAATCTGAAGGCCAGATTGGCTATATACCAGTTACAGGAAAAGGCCACTCTGTAGTGGGAAGAAGTGAAAAATGTACGCAGTATTGATGGACATGATATTACTTGGGAATTGTTTCAGCAGTAATTTAAAGATAAGTACTTGACAGAAAGGTTTTATGATGACAAAGCTAAGGAATTCCATGATCTTTGGTTGGGACAAATGACCATGGATGATTACGTCACTAAATTCACTTCCTTGTTACGTTACGTTCCTTACCTCCGAGAACAGAAAGCCAAGGTACAAAGGTTCTTAAGTTGCCTACCTACTCATATGAGAGAACGAATATAATTTGTTAATCCTTAGACCATGGATGAAGCCATTCCTAAAGCATGAATGTGCTATCAGCAGTACAAGGCCAAGAGTGAAGGAGGAAAAAGCTAGCAACCAAAGAAAAACCAGAAAAATAATTCCAATTTTAAAAGCAGTAAAATTGGAAATTCTAAAGGGGCAACACGGAACTCCATCAATAAGAAATTTGGTAGAAATCATCAAAGAACTAAATGGGAAAGGGAAGAGAAGCCCACAGAGGCATCTAGCAAGCCAGAGTAGGGACAGACCACAAAACCTCCTTTGCAATGTTGGGGCTGTGGAGAGGCTCATTATTATAAAAACTATCCATAGCAAAATAAAAATGAAACTGTAGCAAATCTATAGAAAGCATCTATGGTAGGGGATGTGGCGCGTAACATACCCCGCATAAATGCAGCCTTCGAAGATCGACAGGCTGATTTTCAACCCACAATGATCGAACTAGAAGGTACTTTACTAACTAAAAATGTTTCAATTTTGGTAGATCCTGGAGCAATTTTGAGTTACGTAAGTCCTAAAATAGTGGAAATGTGCAAGTTAAAAGAGCATAAATTTAAGAATTCCTCATTAGTTTAGCTAGCTACCAGGGCAAAATGAAAGGTAACTGCAAAAGTTCCTAACTGTATATTGGAAGTAGCAGAACAACAGTTACAAGTAGATTTAAATATCTTACCGTTGGGGTCTTATGATGTGTTATTGGGTATGGATTGGTTGGGGAGACACTGGATGCTAGTGGACTGCAAAGAAAAGATTATTTACTTCAGAATGCAAGATGGCACATGAAAATAAATTCAAGGAATTAAAAAGCCTGTGCAATTACGACCAATAGCAGCATCCCAAATGGTTAAGTGTATCAGAAAAGGATGTCAACCGTATGCAATTCAAGTAGGATATGCAGACTCCAAGGAAAAGGCTCCAATAATGGAAGATATTCCTGTAGTACATTAATTTTTGGATGAATTTCTAGAAAACATTCTTGGTTTGCCACCCAACAGGGATATTGACTTCACCATTGAATTGCTGCCAAGATCTTCTTTGGTGTCAAGAGCTCCTTATAGAATGAGTGTGCCAGAACTAACAGAACTAAAGATACAGCTACAAGAACTGTTAGACAAAGGCTATATCTGTCCAAGTGTGTCTCTATGGGGAGCAACATTTCTATTTGTTAAGAATAAAGACGGAACCTTACGCATTTGTATGGATTATAGGCAGCTTAATAAGATGAATGTTAAAAGCAAATACCCCTTACCCAGAATTGATGACTTATTCGATCAAGTAAGAGGGGCTAAGGTGTTCTCTATGATAGACTTAAGATCTGGGTATCATCAGATTCAGATTAAAGATGAAGATATTTTGAAAACAACATTTTGCACTCATTATGGGCATTATGAATTCGTGGTGCTGCCCTTCGGATTGAAAAATGCACCAGCAACCTTTATGAGGTTTATGCATAGAATTTTTCATCAATTTTTGGATAACTTTGTGCTTATTTTCATAGACGACATATTGATATATTCTAAAAGTGAGGAAGAAAATAAAGAGCATTTGATAATATTTTTGGAAATACTGAGAAAGAATCATCTTTATGCTAAGTTTAGCAAATGTGATTTCTTTAAAATAGAAATCCAATATCTGGGACATGTTATATCAGCTGAAGGAATAGTTGTTGATCCAGAAAAGATCAAAACTATTATGGAATAGCGATTACCTCAGAATGTGGCTAAAATTAGATCGTTTATGGGTCTAGCTGGTTATTATAGAAGGTTCATAGAAGGATTCTCTAAAATTTATTTTCCTATTACATCTTTGCAGAAGAAAGGCAGGCTTTTCAAATGGACAAATGAATGTCAGAATAGCTTTTAAAAGCTGAAACAACTTCTAACTATAGTGCCGGTACTGAGGGTCGCTTACCTTGATAAAGACTATCAACTTTATACTGATGCTAGCAAAGAAGGAGCGAGAGTGATATTAACTCAAGAAGGTAAAGTGATAGCCTACGAGTCTAGAAAATTGAAAGATCATGAACATAAATATTCTACTTCTGATCTAGAGCTTACAGCCGTGGTGCATGCTCTCCAGGTGTGGAGGCATTATCTGCTGGGTAAGAGGTTTGTACTTAAAACAGATCATAGCAATTTGACTAATTATTTTAAGTAAGAAGATTTAAATTCTAGACAGGCAAGATGGAATGCCTTTCTGAGGGAATTTGACATGGACATACAGCATGTTAAGGGAAAGGAAAATCGAGTTGCAGATGCGTTGAGCAGAAAAATGCATGGTATTTATGCATTATACTACAATCACCTAGAAAGCCAACAATTGGAACAGCTAAAAGAAGAAGCATAGAAATATCTGGAATATAAATTCTTGTGGCAGCAAATGGAGGATGATAAGAAGCAAGGCAAGGCATTTGAGTATGGAAAGAACGAAGATCAGGTGCTGACTTTTCGAGGAAAATTTTACGTGCCTAATCGTACAACACTAAAGGAGTTAATACTGAATGAGTTCCACCGCATCAATTACACTGGTCATAGGGGATATCAAAAAATTCTTACTGCAATAAGAAAGGTATATTATGGCCAAGTGTGCGTAAGAATATTGCTGAGTATCTAAGAAATTTTTTGGAATGGCAGCAGGTAAAGGTGCAGCACCAACATCCTGTAGGACTATTGTAGCCCATACCCATTCCTGAATGGAAGTGGGAGGTTATCTCCTTAGATTTCATCACGGGACTACCATGAACAAAAAGAAAGAATGTCTCAATCATGGTAGTGGTAGATAGATTAAGCAAGTCTGCACATTTTATACCTGTACAGTCTATGTACAAGACTATACAGATTGATGACATATTTATGAAGGAAATATTCAGGTTGCATGGCATACCAAAAACTGTGATTTTAGACCAGGATGTTAAATTCAGATCTGCATTTTGGAAAACCTTGTTTATGGGTTTGGGAACACAAATACATTTTAGCACGGAGCGGGTAAACCAAGTACTAGAAGACATGTTGCACATGTATGTGATGCAGCAGCCAACTAAGTGGGAGGATTACTTGCATCTTGTTGAGTTTTCCTATAACAACGGGTATCAGAAATCTCTGAAAATGAGTCCCTTTGAGGCATTATATGGTAGGCAATGTCGAACACTTATAAACTAGAGTAGTCCAGAAACAAAATTATTGTTGGGACCTGAAATGTTGGCTGAAATGGAAACTAAGGTAAAAATAATAAGGCAGAATCTGAAGGCTACACAAGATTGACAAAATATTTATGCAGATAAGAAAAGGTATTATCGTGAATTTGTGGTAGGGGACCATTTTTACGTGAGAATTAAGCCCAAGAGGAGTACCATGAGATGGACCTCTTGTGGCAAATTGGCTCCTCGGTACTGTGGACCTTTCCAAATACTGGAATAGGTTGGCCTTACCTAGTCATATTCAAGTACACAATGTGTTCCATGTGTCTTTGCTGAAGCGATATGTACATGATGAAAAACATGTGATTCATTGGAAAAATATTTATGTAGAACCAGACGGAGAGTTTCTGGTCGAGCCGCAATGCATACTTGACCGAAGAGAAATTGAACTCTGCAAACGAGTAGTTATCCAGGTGAAAGTGCAATGGAAGCACTTCGGACTTGATGAAGCTACTTGGGAGAACGAGAAATTTATGTGGGAAGCTTAACCGGAGCTCTTTGCAGAGCTGGGATGAAACACCAAGGACGGTGTTACTTCCAGGGGGGAAGTTGTGACAGCCTCATTAAGAGTTAACTAGTACTAACTAGTTAAATACAATTAGCTTATTTTATTTTCTCGTAAGAAAGAATTAAATTTTTATTGTTCATAAAAAAATTATTATTAATTTTTTTTATTGAGTTATTAGGAGGAACCAATTGATGAAAATAAATCTTTTAATATATTGGTAAAAATGTTTCCAAGAATAGGAGGTGGTTGGGGACAGTTGGAAAACAGTTACCTACTCCTTTGAGGATAAAGTTGAATCCCAAAGGAGGAGTAGGGGTTCTCTGAAATTGGTAAACGGGGAGTACTTTCTAGAGCTGGTTGGGACCACTTGAAAATAGCTTACAACAACCCTTGTAAAACCAAAAGTTCTGAGTGTGATTGGATTGGCCATCCTAAGGTCATAGCAGAAGAATCCACTGCTAACCCATGGCACGGTCTAGATTCTGGAGCTAGGGGGAAAGTGGAGGACGTAATAGCCTCCCTTGAATGGTTGGGAGGACCACATCTTAAACTACTCAATCCAGATATGTTTTACTATGTAATTATAAGAAGGTTATTCAAAGCTGGAAAGAATTCTTTACAGAATTACAATGATGTAGTTACTTTTTCTAGATAGGAAAACCTGTTAATATGTGTATGATGTCTGCAAATGTGTGAGACAGACTAAATGGTAGTACTACGTAGCTTGTTTTTTCTTTATTATATTTTCATAAAGGAGTTATGGTTTAAATATTTGCAAGCTGTGCGAAAGAAAAACTGAGAAAAGTTAACCCATTCTATGGATAATGTATAGACAGAAGCAACATAGCATGTAGTACTATGAAAACAAAAATAAAAAATGTTGTATAATCGTTACATGGATAATGTACAGTAGATATAGAATAATTTCTTGTACCGTGGAACATAAAAATCGTAAACATAACTTACAGGAAGGAAATCACAATGAAAAGAGAAAATGCATGAGAATCTTGCATGTTTATATTTCAAGAGAAATTATTACTACTACAGGGAATAGGACTGACAAACTGTTGACCCTAGTCTTGGGAATAAACCTAGAACAGGGGTACATCTTTTGTGGTTAAAAACCCCAAAATCTATACACAGGCGAAAAAAATCGGTGACCCGGACATCATAGTATGAACCTACAAACTGTGTGAGAAGTTAGCAGTGTAATGAAAGACTGTATCTCGAACAAAGAAGAAGGCTAGTTCACAATTACCAAAGGATCTAGACAATATAGAAATCTTTATTGACAGTAAAGGATTCGTAAAGATTAGCAGTTAAATGTAGTGTACATAGTTTCAATATAAAAAATATCTATTCATAATAAAGAATGGTAAACCGAGAATTTGTTCCTTTTATAGCGTAAAGATAAAATGCATGCAAGGAAAAATTATGATGAAAACTGGACAAGAGAACCCTTGTAAAACTTGAAATGCACAAAATGGGAAATCTATTTGAAAATGTCAAAACGGACTAGATCATCTATAGTTAAATAGTCAACCATAGAATATTACAAAAACATAAATGGCAAAACATAGATTATGATACACATTCATAATTTGTTTCAGAGTTAAATGCACTCTGAGCCTTAATAAACTTGAGATTAAACCCTAGTATAACTCTTATACAAATTTGGTTACATATTGTTAAAAAATCCAAGGTTGGGGTTTCAAACCCTCGGGGTTGGGGTTTCAAACCCTCAACACAGAGAAATTTCTAAACGATAAAGAACATTCTGAGAATATGCAAGCTAGGACCATAATCAGCACATTGATTATCTATGAAAAATGGCCTTCCTACGAATATTGTTTAAATACCTAGAAAATGAAAAGGTAAAGTTTTAAACTGGGCCAAGGATAACATAGCGTGAGAACTAAAATGAAGCCACGATTGTAGTTTGGACGGGATCAGATTTACAAACCTGCACCCTCATATCCAATGAAAACTGGTTAACTACTGCAGGTGGAGTAAAACAAGCGAATGCACAGCAAATAAACCTAGTTAAAGTTATAAAGAGTTTAATACCTGAAGAAGGTTGAAACCCTCATTGGAGACCAACTGCAAGAGAAAATACTTCAGAGGTTAACCCATTAAAACACAGGATGGATGTTCAGACTTTTGTTAAACTTAGTAATAAGCATATAGAAATAGTCTCAACATATCTTTGTACCCGTGAATCCATTCTTCCTCCTTGAATCTATTGTAACAAGGTAAGAACTGCCGAGTTACCATCTCTAAGGGGGAATTTAACCTATATAAACTTTCAATCAGAAATGCCGGTGGATAAACTAAGGTAGAGAACAAAACCAAAGATGAGCTAACAGAGATGAATGCTATGTATTGGAACCATTGTAAAAGAAGACATACCTTTAAAGGGGTAAGGCGAAGCTCGCAAGAAGTGAGCCAAGCCTGGAAACACCGAGGAAGCATGAGAATAAACCCTACTTTCTTCAGCTAGCTACATATCCCCTGCATAACTTCCCATCGAAAAATGAGAGGAATCCCAAGCAGAGAACAGCTGTTTCGAGGAGAGTAACCTCCAAAAGGTGAACATTGAATGGAGATGACAGATCACCACGGAGGAGCCTTGTGCAATGCTAAGCATAGGGTGATAAATATCTCCGTAGCATGTCCTAGATTCCCATAACAATATGACTTGTGACCAAATAAATCGTATCTAAAATTATTGATGTTTGAATTAAATTTCCATACGATTCAAAGTTGTTAAACTCCTGATTGGTAGTATGGCGGTGTAAAGGCATAACATCCGACACGGTGTATATAAGTTGGAAATTACCATTTATTGTTGCATATGTGAAATATTATTACACCATTAATTTTGAACACAATGACCTTCCGCAACATCATTATATATATTATAACCGTGTTCTCATATTATAACAGTGAAATAATATAGATGTCGTATTTGCATGATTAACTTTTATAATAATTAGAGCTATGTAAGAAATTTTTTTATTTGGGTAATTACTTTAGGTAAGAAGGTGACATTATATTATTTTTACATCATACCTATAACTCTATATAAAGTACTTAAACAATAATTTGATTATTAAATTTTTTTAATTAATTAGTGTATATATCATTTTATTATTTTTAAAATAATATTAAATAACAACATCATTCTCATACTAAACTATACAACATAACTCTTTACGCAACAAAAATTCCAAAGTTAAAATTTAATCCTACTACAAATATGTCTATACAACCTACCAATTAAATAGAAAATTGTTAACACATAAAATGAAATTGCAACTTCTTTTCATACTAAACTTTAAATCATATCAATAAGGTTCTAACACTAAAATTTAAACCTATTACAAATGTGCCTTTAAAACCTATTAATTAAATAAAAATTTGTTAATACATAACATTATTCATTAATTACTATTATTAGGACTACTATTATTATTCATTAATCACTATTATTAGAACTATTATTATTAATTACTAGCAATAATATTATTAATAAATATTACTATTTTTATTTTTAATTAAATTTCATTTCATTATTAGACAATAATAATAAATTAATATTAATAATATTTAATGTTAATTAAATAATATTAATTAATTTTCATAATAATAAAATAATATTCAATTATTATTATTATTTAATAATAAAATAAAATTTAATTAAACATAAAAGTAATACTATTTATTAGCAATATTTATTAATATTAATAGTTCTAATAATAGTGATTCATGAGTAATAACAATAATTAATTTTAAATCAGTTTAATAATTAATGAGTAATATGAATAATTAATTAACAATTTTAATCAATAATAATTAACATAAATTGACTATTATTATTAATTATAATAATAATATTTTTTATTAAAATATTTTTTATTATTATTGTTATTATTATTATTATTAAAAGTTTGTTGATATTTTTCAACCACATTTATTATTGTGGTTGTGCATATGGTTGAAATAAGTCTATCCTTTTATATAAACAACATTTATTAATGTGGTTTTACACTTATGATATACATTGGACACTGAATTATTTGATTTATAATGGATATTTAGTATATTAAAATCCTAATAGATGCTCCAATTGTATTTAGAAAAACAAAAAATATATTCATAACACTCTTTATCTCTAAAATTATTTTAATTCTAAATATTATTTAAAATGTTACATGTCATGTCTACAAATTTAAATACAAAATAAAAAGTATATTAAAATATACATTAAACTTTTTAAAATAATAAAACATTATATATATATATATATATATATATATATATATAATTTTGACTAATATTTTATTTATCATTTACGTTATACATATTAAAATTTTAATACATTTCTAAATTTACTTGAAAGTAGAAAATATATATTTAAATAATTTCTATATAAAAAAAAAGAATTTCCATAAAAACGCTATTAATGAAATAATAGTTTACCCTATATATATCATATATATTAAAAAAAACTGTTATTTATATTTTTTAAAAATTATATATCGGTTCAATATTAAGAATGCAATAAATTACATGTCTTTAGCAATGAAAAATGATAATATAATAATTTTATAATTAAAATATCTTTATTTTTCTTTATATAAATTTATATAACAAATTGTTATTTAATATGCACATTGAAATACTTTACCTATAGCTAACAATAAAATATTTTTTGTTATTAACATTACTTTATTTTAACATTTTTTATTATTAATTTTATTTTATTTAGAGTATTACGTAAACAAGAATTATAAAATCATTATCATTATCATTATCATTATCATTTTATTTTATTTTATTTTTACATAGTATATATAACTCATGGTTTTATTATGATAAATTTTAATTATTTAGTGTAAGTATCATTTTTTTTTAAATAATATTAAATGACAACATTTTGCTCATACTAAAGTAGAGAAGATCTTTCTTTAAACCACCAAGATTGTAACATTAAAATTTAAACCTATTATAAAGATGCCTTTAAAACCTATTAATTAAATAAAAAATTGTTAATACATAACATTAAATTACTTCTTCTTTTCATACTAAACCATAAATTTTCTCTTTCATATTTGACACAAAAATGTTCCAAAATTTAAAATTATTTTTGTGACATTATGTGTTATATATTAGCCTCACCCTTCCTCATTTTATTTGTTTTAATTGAACAATGGCTTCCAAATTATCTTTTTGACTTTATGTGTTCTGCTTTGGCCTCAACCGTGTTCATTTCTATTAGTTTTTATTGAACACTACTTGTTTTTATTGAACAATGCCTCCGAAGTCATGTTCAAGATTTAAAATTTCGCTTTGTTTCAAAATTTAATTTCCTGTAAGCATCTTTAGGTGTGCTTTCGTCATATTCTGCCAACGAATATTATGTTTAATTTCCACAACTCCGGCCCTTTCTCTATTTATACTTTCACGTCGGATCGTTTTGTTCACCGTCTCATCTCGTTAGAGCTTCATTTCTTAATCTCCTGAATTTTTGGAAAATTTCTGGCTTTTTTTTGGTGGATATCAATGGCTGCTTTTAAGCTCGTAGTAGTGTTGGGCGTATGCATTTTCCCCCTCTTCCTGCTATCTCCTGTAACAGCAGTTTTACGGCCGACGCCAGAACCACAACAGACGGCATCAGGGAAAACAAAGTAGAGTCTTGTGGCTATACAAAGTTCAAAAGCATGGAGTTGCTGGCTTATGGCAATAGTGTTGTATAATCTTAATATCTAACTCTTAATGTAACAGCCCTAGGCAATTATGGTGCCTCTGGAAACAAAGTAGAAAATCTGCAAGCAACGCAGACACCACCAGGTAAAATACCACTGAATCTCCTGGTATCTCCTGGTATCTCCTGTAACAGGAATAATCGATGATCGTGCCTGTGGGAAACCCGCAGACAACGTCGACGCCCTGGGGTAAAATACCATTGAATCACTGGGTTTTCTCTGGCCCCAAGTAGAGTCTTTTACTTAAGAAAAGTTGAAAAGCTTGGAGTTGCTCGCTTATGATGAAAGTGTTGTATTTAATGTCCTAAGCGTTGTCTAATCATTCACGTTTTTTTTTTGCTATAGAATATGTCAACGAAAACTATTTCTATTATATTTTTTCAAATGTGTTTTGAATCTTTAGAATTAAAAATAACCATTAACACTTGCATAAATTACCCATAATTCAAATCTGTGATTCGAATTAATCAAATTTGAAAAAAAGACTAATCCAATTGAGTTTAAAAAAAAAAAAAAAAAAAACCAACAAAATCTATTTAAACTATAAAAAATAGTTTAAAAATTAATTACTAATTATAAAATTGTTTGATATCTGTGTTTATGGCCAGTAGCCCCGCCCGCGCAGGAGCATAAGTATGAGAAGGAAGATTGCTACTGCTGCAATCGTCTTATGGGCGGTTGCGTCTGGACTTGCTGCTCGACTCCGTATAGATAAAGTCAGATTCCATTATTATTTATGTTTTCTTGGAAATTCATAAGAACTGCAATAACGCTCCACGACCTTAATATGTCCTGGCCACTTTAATGGCTGGATTATTAAATAATATCTGGATTGTTAAATGTTTTACTGTATATTTATGTTTGAATGTTTATTTTTGTGTTTTTCGAACAATTCTTAATATTTCATTGTGGTATGGTTTTATAATTATATTTTGAAGGTTTTATTGCAAGAATGTGAATTTAAAAATGGGTATCAATTAAAAAAAAAAGGAATAAATGTTATATATAATGGTTATATCTTTTTTTATATTAAATATTGAAATATTTTATTTTTATTATATATATATATATATATATATATATATATATAAGAAATTGATATATATATAATGATTGTTGAAATAATTTATGTAAAAAAAAAAATATTTTTTTTTAAAATTTGGTAGGATTATATTTTTATGATTTCCAATATATTATACATATCTTGATAGGGAATTGAGCTAGATCAAGGAGTGTTTAACATAGGCAGTGAAAATATTAAAAAAATACCATTATTTTATATATTTCTATATAAAATTGAAATAATTATACATTATGATAAAATATTTTATTTATGGCTAGCATTTTTTTTTTTAAATATTACATGTAACTCCATGTTTAGCATGAGATGAATTACACATTTCTTTCATAATAGGTGTAAAATTGTGTATGTCAACTCCATATTGAGTAGTGGAGAATTTATAAATCTTCTTGATACTAAAAAATATGAGGCACTTATTGAGGAAATTAAAGATTTTTCACTATAAATTACTTTATCTCTATATATAAATATGATGTAAAATTAAGATTGACATTGAAGTTACGAGGATAGGGTACCTGTTTAAATGAGTGTTTTAGGTGAAGATCGAGGTTATCCATAGTCTAGAGGATCAATGATGATTAAATGACCCTTTTTTTCTGACAAAGTATATTCACTGACTTTTTTTTATTTTTTCTTTATGGGGACACCACATAGAAGAAGCACACCCCAAAATAAATAAATTTGATCTCCTTCTTCTAGTAAGAAGAGAAAGGTCTACTTCCACAATGAAAATTAAGGTGGTGATGGTGGAAGTGGTCAAGGGATCCACTTCATATATACAACATCCTATTTCAAATGATCATGCTCAACCATGAGATGTTGTTCTTATATTAAAATCATGCCATACTTTCATGTTTAGGCATGAGGTGCTGTTTTTAATATTCAAAAAATTGTGCCATTTTCTTAAATATGTACATTGGAAACAATTTTGAGTGTGCCTTTGTGTGTGTTTGTGTATATGTATATGCATATTTATTTATGTATGCACTAATTAAAGTTTTTCTTTTACATGATGTTGAAGTGTTATATTGTTAGGTTGAATTTTCATTTATGTTGTGATGATATAATATCTCTTACTGTGAAGTGAGAACTCTTACATGTTGTATTTGTGAAGGTGTTTGGATTGGATTTTCCAAAACATGTCACTTGGGCATATTTCTAGTGATACATTAGTTGATGATACCAACCAAACTCTAATGAGTTTTATCACTTAGGGTACAATTTTCCAAGCACATACCAAATTTACAAATAATTTTATTAAAATAACATATGTAATAGAAATAAATTTTCTATCTCCAAGTTAGAAATTTCAACTCTATGTTATATCAAATCAACATGAATTTGACAAATATCTAGAATTACTTACTGATTGTAATAACTCTGTGACACTAGAATATTGTTTTCAATAAGATGAGTAGAATGGTGAAAATTACATAAAAGGGATGCAAATTATGTAAATAAATAATTTCTAATAAGGAAATTAAAGAAGAGGTGGATGCTTGGAATGAGACAGCTAGAAATGAAACTCATGCTAAACCAATTCTCATTGGGGAATGGGATTGGATAATCCCTTCATGATAATAATTCTAGACAAAATTCTAGAAAAGCTTAATAGATAGGAGAGAAAGGTACATTAAGTTTATTAGGTGGGCAAAGTTGCTAAGCTTAAAAAATAATGAAAACACGGTAGCTGAGAGAAATAGAGACTTTTATGGAAAATCCTCGAAAGGTGAACTGGAAGAAGTTAATTCTAGGTTGGGTGGAGAGAAGATGTGAAATTGGAAGTACCTTACTAGTGTTTTTACTAAATCGACTACGCTTTGATTTTTTAATGAAAATTAATTGGAGGCATATGTAGATGTTCTTGGAATGGTTTAAGGATCACTGTTGATTTGATATTGAAATTATTTTCATGTATCTTATATGAATAGTGGAGAATCCAATGGCATTAGATTGATATATTTTTCCTTGATAAACCTGTAGAGTTTAGAGTTTAACTAAGATGGTAGCGTACATGGTCGTACTAGGTTAAATTCCTAGGAATATTTAATGAACATAGTGAATTTATCAGCATCTCAATAGTGATTATGAGTGCTTAATCTGGCAGGTTTGAGTCCTAGTGAATTGCATGTTCCATTAAAAGCACACTGTATGTATAAATGCTAGTGTATTGCATGTTTCATATCTTGGTATTGAGTATTAAATGTATCAACTCAATTTAGTAGGGGCAATATGGTCCGTATGAAAGATAAACTATTGCATCAATTACAAGGTTAGTATAATCATATGGTCAAGGATGGTGTGCTAATGATCTTGTCGACCAGACACAATGAGAAGATTGAAAAATATTTGACATTACTGATAATAGTCAAGTGTTTCATTAATACTGTATGGTTCTCACTTTACCGTTGATGAAAAACAAGGAATAATACCTTTTTCATTATCTAATTCACCTTGTGAGTCACTCAAAACTTGTATGATTTGAAAATTATTTAAAAAGTGGATCAGCGAGGGATGTGTCTACGAGGTGAATTAGGCCGGATAAAAATTCATTCCCACAAAGACGAATTCTGCATATGAAAGAAATTGTTCCAGGAGTGCATATGGGACTGAGTAGACTTTAGGGGTTAGGAGGTACGCACCAGTCTCGAGGGTCATTAGTATTGACGAGGATAGAAATTCGTTGCAGCTTGTCAGAAAGAGTACTGGTACCAATTGAAATTTCTTCTATTAATAGAGTAAGCTAAGCACTAGTCCCATGAAAAAAATCTGAACTAGGAGAAATGGTAAGGCTAAGGGTAAGAAAGAACCCGCTGCTTAAAAAAATAGAGGGTTGAATACTATATTTTTTACCTAAACAATCACTACGAATATGCCTAAACAAACATAGAAATGTATAAGTAACTAAAAGAGCTTTGGTGTGTTGGTAAGAATAAGATAGAAGAATTTCTTGTCAAATTAAGATGCATAATAAACTCCTAGCCGCTCTTTAACCACAACAAGAGATGAGATGCAATTAGAACAAACAATAAATATGATATAGGTAGATAGGTTTATATAAAATATACCTACAACTATATTTACAAATGTCTTTGCTGTAAACGACCACCACATACTAATTTAGTTAAAGACAAATATTTGTGATTATTAATAACTATATAAATAATAATAGCCTTATTATTTTATATTTATATAATTATATTTATTATATAATTAAAATTAATGTTATAAAGATTTATGCTATTTTTAAATTCATGAATTTCTTATTCTGTATTATTATTTAATAAATTGGAAAAAATGATGTTTATTATTTTTAGATATTCAATATTTTTTATAGTTATAGAATTTCAATTTTTATTATAGAAATAAAAAATGTGTGAACTCAATCATTTTATAGATATAGAAGAAAAATATATTAATATTAAAACATAATTTTAAAAGTATAATTTCAAAGCTATTATTAAAACCTAATATGTATTATTATAATACAATAATATTAATATAAACTAAAATATTGTTATAATATTTGTGATTGAGGTAATTTTAAAGAAAAAAAATATGATAGTTTACCATAATAATTGCCTACTTATAAATGAATATGAGACAAAGATTATCTCCTTTATCCATAGATTTTTAATTAAAACTTTATGAATGAGTTCTTTAAACTTTAATTCATGTTGTTCATGCTTTTTTCAGGAATTAATGAGTGTATAAGTTTATTAAATTTGGCAAAGGGCATAGTAAATTGGTAGAATTTAAAAGCAATTTGTTAATCTAATGTGGAATTGTTTAATTTTCTCTTTAGAATTTTCTACTATTATTGATTATACAATGTTAATCTTCCAACGTTTTGAAAATGAATTTAGTACTTAATGAAAGGGAAGTACTTAATGAAAGTGCATGAGGGAAATACATTTTTTAATTTCTAGATAAAGTGTTTCATAATACACATGTCACTCTTTTATTGAAAAAATTCATGATTATTGCTTGTTGTCATAGCCTCATTAAAAGTTAACTAGTACTAACTAGTTAAAGACATTTTTTATTTTATTTTCTGGCAAGAAAGACTTAAATTATTATTGTGTATAAAACTAATTATTTTTGCTGAATTATTAAATTAGGAGGAACTAATTAATGAAAAGAAAATATTTTTAAGCTGTGGGTAAAATGTTTCCAAGAATAGGAGGTGGTTGGGTACGAGGTGGTTGGGGGATAGTTGGAAAATAGTTACCTACTCCTCTAAGGATAAAGCTGAATCTCAGAGGAGGAGTAAGGGTTCTGTACACATTTGGTATAGGGGAGTATTTTCTAGAGCTTGTGGTGACCAGTTGAAGATAACTCACAGTAACCCTTGTGAAGCCAAAATTTTCTGAAAGTGACTGGATTGGCCATCTTGAGGTCACAGTGGAAATATTCCACTGTTAACCCATGGCACCATCCAGATTCTGGAGCTAGGGGGCAAGTGGAGGACGTAATAGCCTCACTTGAATGGTTGGGAGGACCACAACTTGAATCTACATATTTCAGATAAGTGTTAATATGCAAACTTAGTTAAGTTAATGTTGAGCTTAAAAGGTTGTCTACAAATTCGTATTTATGCGGAATAATGTTATATAAAAGAAATAAAATCTGTTGTATATGCCAGAGGTAGGAAAGTGAACTCTGTATATATATATATATATATATATATATATATATATATATATATATATATACAAGAAATGGACAGCTGGAACCTGTGTTTGGTATTTCTTTATCCTATGTTTATGTTAAGATTGAACAATTAATGAATAGATTTGTATCCTTCCTTGTTATTATATCATGAAAGTTTCACAGAGGAAAACGAAGAATGAGTGGCAGGAGGGATTAACAGAAAATGTAGGGTAAAAGATGAAAGTATAAGTACAGTATTAAATGCACGAAACTGTAAAGCTATCATTACAATTTTATTTAAAGATATTAATGGAAAAAGAAGTAAAATTTGGAGCGGAATGTCACAAAATCACTCTGTAAATAAAGTCTTGAGGTAGGCATTAACTAGCTTTTTGAGCTGTTGATTCCAGTTCTGGCTAGGAACCCGAACTGAAACACATTGTTCGTAGCTGTTATGCCAAACTATATATGGACGGAAACATGCGGTGGTCCGGACACATGGGTTTGTAATCATATTTACTATTACTGAAGAGAAATATTCTAAACAAACTTCCGTGGTTATATGTATGCAAAGAACAAGGGTTTAGAAAATAGTATAAACCATAACATGTCATATATATGCTATATCAGAACTGGAATATACAGGAAAGCAAAGTAAAGACTAACAGTAGATTTCTTATCCTTGTAATACATACGACGGTGTTATAAACTAAAAAAATCAGTTTACTGATAGTAGCGCAAAGATAATACCGACATGCAACTTGAATTTATGTCGAGAATCTAAACCAAACTCTATTCTTGATAAACCCATAAAATTATTAACCTAGATTAATAACAACTCTAGCAAAAAAATCCATAGTTCAATTTCAGAATGAAATGGTATTCATAAGAGTAACAGAAGTGCAACGAGGGTTTTTAAATTAAAAACGATATAAGAATATGGAAACTGTTACAGTGAGCTCCATAGAGCTTAAATAAGTCCAAAGTTTTCTCACATTTAACCTGGGAAAAAAAAACCCAAACTTCCTTTCTAAAATTCATAAAAGTTTAATTACAAACTTGAAATCCTGACTAGGTATAAAACCCTTCCCTATGTAAATATCATCAAATACCACTAAAAATCTTGAAATTTACAATAAGCTAGAGTCTGAGAAGAAGCTTGAAGATCGATGATTCGGCCTCCATTAGATAGCATTAAATACTTGTGTAGTCACGAATTATATGGTTAGCTGAGAGCAGGAAGGCGACCGCATATAATCCAAAAGGATAATGCTATGAGGGTTTTCATAGAGTAAGACTAACCTGCAAGTAAATAAACCATCTGATGAGAATAATTAGTTAAAATTCAAAACAATGAAACCCTCATTAACATAATAAAAAATTTGGACAAGTTCTGAACATCGGGAGAGTTACTTGTGAATGGAAGGACTATGTCCATTTTCCCTGCACAACATAGAAGTAGGGAATAATCAAGGAAAGAGTAAATAAATAATGGAGTAAGCTGACAGGAAAATCTGCAGAAAACCTAAAGGCCTAGAAGATTATCATACCAATATTGCGAAGGTTGAAGCCATCTTTTCCTAGCAACAGCTCACACCTTAATGGTGGAGAAACTCCATGCAATTCTGTCGGATTTCATATCAAATAAGACCCAAATCTCAGTGATAAAGCAGATGAATTATCTCAAATCTCAGGTGAACAAAAAAATGAAGTTGAAAGAGCGGCACAACGAAGATGCACAATGTAGAAGGGGCGAACCTAAAAGAGGTTTAAGGTGAAGAGCCCAAAGGAGGAGCCAAGCACTGAGGCCCCACCAAAATAATTAAGCCTGAGCATAGCCTACTGTGTTATAGAAGTAACCTCTGGAGAAAAACTCGAGATTAATGAGGAATCTATGGGACAGTCTACAGCTGTAAGATATGCATTAAACTCCATGTACTATACCAAATCACTTAGGTTGAAAAATCTCGGCAGAGGGTTATCAAATATGCCAAGTGGAGTTGTGTTATGAATACCATATATTATTATAAATGCTAAATCAGAGATGATACGCATGAGAGCATGCGAGCGTCAATCTCCGTGTAAACCATATAAATTGTATTAATCTCATAACCTTGTTTTAAATCCACATGTCGATAGCTATGTAATAGAGGGTGGGTTCAATAAAACATAGTTCTAATATATTCTTATTACGCAACCCAAGTTAGTCAACCTTGTTTATATATAGTTATAATATATTTGATATAAATACTTTCATCGTGCTTGATTGGAATAGTCACTATATATATGATTTTTAATTAATGGCTACGGATATAGGTAAATTTTTTTTATGACTTTAATTTGTTTTAAGCATGATTGTGACACTTGTTTATATATATATATATATATATATATATATATATAATATTATTCATTTTAAACTAAATAAATATTTTCAACTTGGTTAAAACAAAAAGACCTCACTAAAGAGTGATTAACAAGAAATGGAGGATTTGAAGTATTAAAATAAACCAAATGTTCATATTAAATTTAATATTAAAATATAATATAATATAAATAATATTAAATAATATATATAAATTAATATTATATAAACTATATTAAAATTTGAAGCCTAAAATATACCAATTATATTACAATTTAAAATGGAAAATTGAAAGTCTCAAACAACTATTATAATTTAAAACCATTATTTTCTTTTATAAAACTAGGTTAGTATTTTGGCATTTTGATAAAAATGCAATCAATGAAATCCAATTAATAAGCCATATATATTTGGTCCATTAATATTTTTGAAAAACATAATTTTAAAAATGTACTGGGCTAGTCTTCAATAATGGAGTTTTAGCATTTATATTTTTAATTCCTTATTTCTAATCTTTATATGTGATGACAAATAAATTGTACAATAAATTTTTATTTATGTTTTGTAAAAAATTAATTTAAGTAAGGTTTAAACATATGATTTAGATATGGAAGAATGTTAGTGGTGTGAATTTCATCCATTGATGTTGTGGCTACCACGAGCATATACTGACATCTTGAAGTTTACACCATCAGATCAAAAACATTAATTAAGAAAATCATTAAAGTAGCCAATTCCAACAAGGAGTACAACTATCACTACAAGGAAAATACCTTCTAGCAGAGGTTATAAATGAGCGTTTTAGTGTTATAAAATTGGCCAAAATTGTCAAAAATAAATAAATTATACAACTGTTTACGGTTACAGAGGTTTTCACAGAGCTTTTAATGAAAAATCAACACAACTAAAAAAATTGGGTGACCAGAGGTTATTATGGATGTTTTTTTCATTGGTGTGCTACAAAGGTGTAAACGCACCGGTACGTGTCATCTAGAAGGTGGCCCGAGGTGGTCGAAGGTGCATGGATTGTGCCATGAAGGTATAAAACTATACTGGGTGCAGTGTTGGTGATACAATGCATGGGGCTATTCTAATTGGTCTTGGCATTTGTGCAGTGCCCATAGGTCATCTCAATGCACAGGTATGTAGACCTATAGAAACACACTGGTACGCAATATCATACAAACGCACTGATTTTTCTAATTCGTGTTAGTATTTTTGTGGTGGCCATAGGTCGTACAAATGCACCGGTGCATCATCTCACATAAACACATCAGTGTGCAGTATCACACAAATCCACCAAGATTTATAATTGATATTGGTATTTATGCAGTGCGTATAGGTCGTAGAAATTCACCTGTGCGATGGGTCATACAAACGCATTGGTGTACATTGACTGACACGCATCAGTGCTCATTTTGTATTTTTTAGAAACATCAACATGTGACAGTGAAATTATTGTGATTTTTAAAAATTCATTATTCATCAAAAGTCCATAGATCTTATAACAATATTCATATTAATTAAATTTTTATTAATGCATTTGAATGTGATGTTTGGATTAATTTTTTATATCATATCATAATTATTGTGATTTTTTAAAATTCATTATTCATCAAGTATTCATATGAATCAAATTTTTATTAGTGCATTTGAATGTGATGTTTGGATTAATTTGTTATATCATATCATCAAATTTCACATCTCTTCATTATAATATTTCAGCATCTATAAATTTAATGATTGGTGTTACATTTCACAATGACAATGGAGAACTCAATAGAATAAATTAAAACATATTTTATTATATATATATGAAGAAGACAGTGAGTGTCATACAAAATGGGACATTTATTGGTCTCCCTTAGTCTTTGAATTGAGATACTATGTTCATTACATGAAAAAAAATGTTTGATTTCACACACAAATATTTCAAAAAATACAACGCCTTGCTTTGATATACAAACATAGTGATCATCATTCCTCGCTTGAATTGTTGTCACTACTAGAGCTACTTCCATGACTTGGGTTATTTTTAGGAATGTTTTGTTCATGGTGTTGATTATTTCCTTCTTCTTCACCTTCGATCTACAAACATAAAAATAAATAGTAATGACTGTATATACATTGGTGAGAATAATGAAAATTTCAATATTAAATACTATACATCAATGTATATAAAAAAGAAATGGCGTACCATAGCAAAAATTGACTCATGAACTATACACATTCTTTCAAAAACCTGTAGTATGCCATCTTTGAAGATTTCATCTATTGGAATAGTTCCATACTTTGTTTCCTGCAAGTTTGATAACCCATAACAAATCATATATTTAATATAAAAGATTTTTTAATTCTATTAATTATATATGGAGCTAAGTAAAACAAGATCGTTAGATTCTTACAAATTCCACAATTAATTTCTCATATGCAAACATATAACCAAAACCCATATTTAACCCAATATCTATTAATTCATCTGATGGTTCTTATTTGTATGTTAGCACCTGTTTGAAGACATTCAATGATGATTTTTGTAAAACAACTTAAAAAATACAAAAATGAAATCTACTTAAGTTGTTGTAAGAAAGTAACAATTACTCAGAAACTTCGATATCAACCCTTTTCTTCATTGTCGTCCTATTTTATGTCCTAAATGTGTTCCATTTTCTTTTCTTTTCTACAAGAAAATACTTGAAAATTAATATTTAATGCTAAATTTTTTATTTATGGTACCTAGTTATGATAAAAAAATTCAATGATTACATATTAAATTTGAAGCACGTTGTTGTTGAGATGGCTCCTCCTGTGATGCAATTTTGTCCATTTCTTTGACCATCTCCTTATACACACTTTTTGACATTCCTACATGCATATTTCTAATATCATGTCGTTCATCTTTTGGGATTTTCATAATCTTCCTAAAAATGTAACATGACAATAAAATATTTAATTTTTATATTGATATATGAAAAGTAAATATAACAAAAGTGATATTTATGAATGATTATTATAAATAATTCTAGACAAACATTTAAAGGAATATTGATTTTTCATTCCCTTTTTTTTTTTCTTTTACATGTTTTCTATTAAAAGTCTGATATGTCTCATTAATCAACTCTCTCAAAACTCCTCCTGCAGTTTAGATAAAATTCGGTTCTTGGAATCATTAGATTGATTTTTGTATTGTAAGTGGAAGGAACGTCTATACATTCGTTCCACTCGATCCCTAAAAATTTTGGAAGTGTTTTCCCCCCTTTCATTAACCTATAGTGCCACTCCAGATGAGCTAAGGAGGAATTCATTTTCATTCATATGTTCTATTTTTTTCTTCTCTTAGAACAACATTCCTTTTCTGAGTTTTTGGTCCCTGTATAAAATTAAACAAATGTGAATTAATATATTCTTCCACACATGTTTTCTAATAATTTTAAGTATATTCTTAATGAAAATTAAAAAAAGAAACCCATATTGGATCGATAATATTTTTTCATTCACCTGATTCATCCTTTTGCAATTTTTCCAACAAGCTTTTAGGCTCTTCTAATCCTAAATCAGAAATAATATTATCGAGCTTCGTCATTTTGTGGCTCTGCATGATACAAAATAAACAATACATATAATTTAAACTTACATATAGTTCAAAAATAATATTTTTTTGTAAAGAATCTACAAACAACTTGCCTTTTTTGCTTTTCTTAATGTCTTATAAGTATTTCTGTTACTTGATCTCTTGTCATCCATTTCTTTACCAATATGAAACTTGTACCATATCATTCATTAATATATTTTATAAATAAATTGTCAATTTTTCAGGAAAAAAAAAATTCTCAAGTAACGAGTGCTCCATTCATGGTGTACGCACTAACGTCGGAGCGTGGGGGTCTTATAAATGAACCAAAAAAAATACTATAATAGACCGTATGGTGCTCTATGTGAACAAGGAGGACCGGTGTGTTACATGTTAACCACCACACCGATTAAGACATAAAAAATAATAAAAATCGCTCAGTGTTAGTTTTTGTATAATAAACGCCCCGTGCAAACAAGAGACCACCATAGGGTGCTCTATGTCAACTAGGAGACCGACTGTGATGTGTTATATGTGACATGGTGCACCGATTAACATGATGTTTTTTTTTTTTTTTTTGTGAAACAGCATGTGCGCGGAGTGCCATAATGAAATAGCGCACTGGTGCACTATTTTACATATGGCACACTCATTAAAAAAAAATGATTTTAAAATTTTTAACATACAATACATTTGTGTTGCACTAGGATAATCTAGCGCACTAGTGCACTAAGTTATGTCAGGCGCATCGATAAAAAAAGTTCTTTTTTCCAAAAATTCACGCAAGGGCTGATATGGATTGGGATCCGACTATGCAAGCCATCCCATGGGTTGGATGTCATAGGCCTATATATAGAAATAAAAACCCTATAAATTTAAAATGAAAACCCCTAATTTTTAAATCACAGAAACACGGAGTAGAAAGGGCAGAAACAAAAAGAATGAAGGGTTTACGGGAAAAATGGTTTTTATTTATTTTTTGTCTCTAAAAATGAAAAACAAATTGAATTTTTTTTTTTACTACGTAAAAAAAAAAACTGCAGGAAAAGTATAAAAAATAAAAAAATTTAATCACGAGATTTTTTGAAATTCTATGCTACACGGTTTGAATCACCATAGGTTTGGAATTTTGATTGTCTGAATACTTCTGTTCGAACGTATTTCGCTACTCCATAGTGCTCTCATGCTCTGCTGTGTCGGGTATGTCTCATGCAAATCTATGGCTGAATTTTTTTTAAAAATAGTGAAATAATGAAAAGTGTTTTGCATTTAAAGAATTCCTTTATGAAATTAGATTTTCAAAAATATTTTGCCGCCCGTTTCTTAATTTACCATTTTTTTAAGCACTTAAAGAAAATAGAGTTGCATTTTTTTTTTTTTTGTAGTTATTCGTCACTGGTGCACCACTTAATAGCACAACACTGGTGCATCCATTGATAACAAAACACTGGTGCGTAGTAACTAAAACCCATCGGTTTGGTTATCTATACATTAGCACTTATTACAAGAAGTCCATTTTTAGGTCAATGAAATTACTTTTAGGTGTGTACACTAGAATTTATTGCTTATTTTGCTCAAATGTAGGGAGAAAATATCACAATTATATTGAATGGACAATTCTTCAAAATCCATATCATTCCATAATATTTCTCAAATTCCATCGCATATTTCTCCCTATCCATCTCGAGACGTAATATTACTTCAGATTTTATTTATATTTTGATTATATAATTGAATTTATGTTTTCTATCCATGTCAATCATGCACATCTTAATCAAATTTATAATGTATACAAATTTGCACATTCATGCAGATTCAAAATCGAGTTCAGATGCACAAAATATTCAAACAACTCAAAAATGTCGGAAACTCTTATCAGGATCATCATACCGTAAGGCGCTTTTGATAGATGAAAATGGGCAACCGCTTCACCTAGCCAATTGTAACAATATTGCATCATCTAACCACAATCCTAGGACAATGATGGTAATAATTATAATTGTTTGGTATATTGATTAATGTAATTATTTCAACATTAACCCATCTAATCATGCAATATTTTCAACGTTCTTATTAATTGATATCATATATTTTGTACTAATCATGTTCAAATAAATTTTTTTATTTTTTTTAATTATTAGGATTCTAGTGATGATGAGCGACCTACCTACCATCTTTCGTTGCACCCCACGACAATGTCAAATCAAAAAAAGACGGAATTAACAGGAAAAATTAGAGGAACGATACCAAGAATGGTTGAATCAACCACCAATTCAATGCCCACTACGTCCAGATTCACCAATTAGGAATGACTACGGCAATAGTAGTTCTTCACAAGTTGGCAATGGAGGCAATCAAATAGAGTTTGGTATGGATGATTACTTAAGTGATAAAACTACCATGGATACAATGTTGTTAGATTCATTCCAAAATGATGATCAGCTAGGGGATGATGCTCATATCAGTGACACCTTTTTCGAAAGACTTAAATTTGCTTCCACCACCCCTCTCTTTGGACCTGTTCGCCATTCAAAGTCTACCCATTGGGGACAACAATGTTACTAAACAACTTGAAATAAAATTTTGGCTTGTTAAATGCAAGTTTCTCGGAAATTTTGAGGTAAGTTACCATAAAGTCCTCCCTTATATAAATTTGAGAAATATAATCAGTACACAATGAACATTACAAATGGTAAATTTTATGAACATTAATAACTATATCAACATTAATGTAAATTTATTAATATAATTTTCCATGATCACCAACTCCAGGTTATTCAAAGATAAGGTTCTTCTGAGTGATAATGTCTTTCCCGGTAATTGAAAAGAGGCAAATAAATTGTTGAAAATGTTGGGTGTTGAGTACATATCATATCATGCATGTCAAAATGATTGTATTATATATAGAGGAGAAAATGCAGACAAATATTTATGTCCAAAATATGGGTATGAAAGGTATGATAAATCAAAAAATAAGGGTAAATCACGTACTGGTACTCCTTTTAAGATATTGAGGCACATGCCTATAATCCCAACGATTCAAAGGCTCTTTCATTGCAAAAAATTAGCTATGTTGCAGGGATGACATGCTTCACATAGAAGTGAGTTGGGAGTTATGCGAATCCCAACTGATTCAATAGCCATGAAGCATATAGAGGATACATGGCCTGAAAAATTCAAGGATGAAGTATGAAGTCTATGACTCAACATAGCCATGGATGGTGTCAACCCATATTACCTCCAGAACACCAACTATTATGTTTGGCCTGTAGTAGTGATCAATAAAAATATCTCCCCATGGTTGTCTGTGAAGAATGAACATCTTATATTGGCTCTCATAGTCCCTGGTAGAAGACAAGTGAAGAGTATGGATGTCTACTTATAACCATTGGTATATAAATTGAAGGAATTATGGGATGGAATAAATGTGTACCATGTATCAACACCCATCACAGCAGAGAGGATTTTTACGTTGTATGACATATTTGCTTACACGACACATGATTATCTAGGCTTAAGTGTTTTGTCGAGTAAATTAGATGTTTAATTTATTGATTTGTTTATATACGTAACAATATTCTTTCACATATTAGTTATTTAATTCGTTATAATTTTTCTGATCTTCGTGATATTCTTTAACGTGCCAATATTAATTGTACACAATAACCTCACAAGCCCTGTAACAAAAGGGTATTTTGGATGTAAATGCTGTGGACCTTCTCTGAAAGCTAGATGGTCCAAGGACCTACAAAAGTGAGTGTATGATATCTCGAGGGTATTCCTCCCAGAAGAGCACCTTTACAAAAGAGCAACATCCACTTTCAATGGTAAACGAGAGAGAACCCAAAGGCCTCCAATAACCACACCACCTGAATGGCTTAGAGCATATGAGGGAGAGAAGGAGAAGGAGTTCATAGAAATTTTTGATTAAAATTGGGAGTCTATGTTTGATGATCTAGAATTATTTGACACCTACGTTGAGAAATTGTCAATTGGGATGAAAAGGAAATCTATATTTTATAACCTCCCATATTTGGAGCATATTAAGATTACCTACTTATTATATCCCATGCATATATTTCAAAAAGTTTCATCTTATTTATGGAGGAACATATCATTGAAACGAACTGACACATTGGATGTTAGGAAAGATCTTATTACTTCAAAAACTAAAAAGAAAAATTGGCCAAGATGATTAGAAAGTACAGGATCAGAAGCAGGCATTGGTCCCTCTAATTAATGGTATTTAAAAGAAGGTGAGGTCCCATGTATTTTAAAAAAAGATGATATTTCTTTGGAAAAGTAAGTTATAATGGGTGTGAGGGTGCCATCTTCATACGGGTCTTCACTACAGCGCTGCTTCACCGTGGATGACAATTTGTTGCGGTTGGAATCACATGACCATTTGAATCTTCTAAGAGTATGTATAATGTCAAAAGAATGATTTTATTATTTGTTATATTAATAAATTATATCCCATACAGGGACCATAAAACATAGCGAAATTTGTATATTATTGCATGTGTTTATAACTTTGGAGTGTCATTATCCTTTTCTCGTGTGTGGGTATGTGAAACATGAATTCCCTCAAGACCTAGGACATGCCATATCTAAATTATCTACATTTGTACATTGGATCACGTCAAAGGAGATTCATGTGGCTATCATTCCATGGTGACATCAAGAGATAGTTGAGATTGTTTGTATGTTTGAGAAGCAACTATCGATGAGTTTCATGGAATTGTAGGTTCATCTTCTAATCCACCTAGTAGATGAGGTTGAATTAGTTGGGGTGGTTTCTTGTCATTGGATGTTCTTTTTAGAGAGGTAAATGAAGAAATTGAAGGTTTTTTTTTAAAAAGGGAAAAATTCGAGGGGTATATGGTAGAGGAGTACATATTGTATGTCTTTCTATTATGTCGGTGAGTACATAAAATAGATCGACAATAGAGCAGGTGCAATGATTTGGGATGATGAAAGGGATCAAGACAAAAGAGAAGGGGAGTTGCTCGAAATGAGTGGAAAACACACTTGATAAAAAGTAAGCGACTTATAATTTTTTAAATTTACACAAAGTAATTTTTTATGTTGAACATCGATATAATGTATATTTTTATCTATATGCACTATATAATGTCGATTGGTTTCATCAGTAAATGCATAAATTGAAGCAGTCAATAAATCTGTTTTGTACAATTCTGGAGCGACACAACCGTGGGTCGAATTGTACGAACAAAAGAGGATGAAATGGGATAGTGACAGGAAAGAATTCATATAGTTGAATGGTATAAGTGTTTCTTATCTTGATCATTTAAAATAAAATATGTCAAGAGAATGAGAGGGTACAAACCAATTTGAATGTGAATTGAATTCAAGCCTTTTATGAATGTTGACTGTATTTTGTTCTTCTTGTGGCAAAATTTACATTTGTCAAAAAGTTCGGATAGGAAAATTTTCCATTATTCCCATTGCTTTCCATCCTCCCTCATTTTAAATCCCTCTCTAGTCGTTTTCATCCAAGAAGATACATTCCAAACCAAGGATTTCCATTCATACAAGTTTTTCCTCATTCCATCAGTCTTGAATTACAGTTCCTAGACCTTTATTCTAAGTAACTTATTTTGACTAATAAGTGAGGTATACAGAGGTAAAGAGGGCAATCACATTACCTTTTTATGCTTTATAGGAATGGAAACAATCACTTCTTTGAAAATTGTCTCTACAAGAGTGGTTGTAGGTGCACCCATGGGAGAAGTAGTGGTTTCTTCTTCATGGTCAATGATAAAAGTGTCAATCAGTGTGCCTACAGCACTGACAACAATTGTGTCCCTGAGAGTAGCATCAATTGTGTTTGTGGGAAAATAAAACATCATGTCCTTGACATTAGAAGAAACTATATCCATGGCCTGATAATGTAATTATCATCCATCAAAGTTGAAAAATATTCCCCAAGTGCACTCCTTGCTGGTTATTATGGAGTAGCAAGGCCACCACACCAAATTATTCAAACCCTAGGTCAATGACTCTAGTAGTTCTTATGTTTCAATAGGGGTAGTGTCTTCGTGGTGTTCTAGGATTTCTTCTGCCCTTACTTGTTATTTTGTAGTAGCAGGGGTTTGGGTGGTGGTAGGAATGTATCATGTCCTCTTCTTTCCTAGAACATGGGGAGGGGGGGGGGGATATTTTGATGCCCTTTCATTCTCTCGGTAGTTTGTTTGCTACTAATTATCTCAACTTCAATATCACTTTCCTTCTATCATGTAATATAATTTGTCTCTTCTTCCTTAATATGAATTAGTAGGTACCTTGTAGCCAAGGGATTCATGACAATATATTCTTCCTCCTTCGCAATTGCAATGGGTGGAGTCACACAACATTCGGCTTATTTAGTGAAGTTACAAAAATTGGAGTTGCAATGACTTCTTCCCGGTATTTTCTTGCTCTATTTAGAGCTTGTACCATGAGTAACCTGATAAGGCCATGGTGAGAGATGAAATATCTTGGTATGTTTGATTTTTGTGCATGGGCTTCCCTATTTTGCAGGGACTTGAGTAGGAAGTATTACATATTGACATTGTGACAGTGTCTAAGATGATCAAGGAAATAAGTGTGCGTATTCCTCTAAGCCAAATGAAGCACCTATACTGTCAGTAACCTAGTGAATTGACTATGGCTCAAATTTTTTACTGAAAATTAAATATTAGTTTTAGCATTCACTAGATACATAAAGTAACTTCTCAGCTGTCTATAAATTCACTATATATCCTGTTTATAATGTGGCAATGATACCAATGAAGAAATGGTAAGAGGTTACCATGGTATAATGTAGACTCTCTAACCGAAAGCCTACATGATCTCCTTGAGGCTCAGTTTGCATCATCTCAATATTAATTGTAGCCTAAAGTAGAAACCAAAGTTAATAGAAAATTTTGTGAAAAGAAATATAATAAACATAAGAAATATGCTTAATGAAAAGTATCGATACATGTGTCATGAATGGAACGTGAGAAGGAATAATCTCTTTAGGCAGCCCTTGATGTGTAGCGCTAACCTGGAAATTCCATAATGTTAAGACTCATACCATATAAAATTATGTGACATAAATTCATTTTCAATTTGACGTAAAAAAATATAGATAGAGAGTAATGAATGTGGCACCTGTACATGATCATGTTCATGATCTACAAAATGAGGATCAGGGGCAAGGAAATGCTGTTCTAAGAATGTTGTAAAGTGAATAAGTTAAATAAATATATTGGCGTAAGTTTTTGGAGACTAAATGTATTTACACCAAAAAAACATGTTACATGCACTCTAGCTCATCTTATAAATGTGTATTTCAAAATAGATCAAAACATGGTTCTACATACCTCACTCATGGTGTGCATTTGTTGTCTAATGGATCGCTCATCATGGTATCTACATGAGGATACATACTACAGAAGCTCATCTCGCTCCATATCCCTCAACACATCATTTGGAATACTCACAAATGAACGAACTCCTACACTAGATGAATGTTGGCTTGTCCCTAAGCTGACTTCCACCCCTCCTAAAGAAGCTGCAATATGCTCTTGTATCATCTCCCTCATCTGTGGTGCAACGTTGGAGATAAGGGCTAACTCCTTTGGAAGTGTAACTGCCCTAGGTGGTCAAGGTTCTAAATGACGTGCTAGAGGCTAAACCCAACATCTCGCATAGCATCAGGTAATTCATATGTACGACCTTTTCTAGCTCCATAGAATTTAGACCTAGTATCTGTATAGTTAGGGTCCATGTGCTCTCGGACTTGAGAAAAAAACATCCTAACAAAATATTGCAGCACCTCATCATTATTTGGGAACTTCTCGTATGCATACTGGAACCTCTCATAGATATAAGGTACAATATTTGGATCATTGAATCTTGCAATATTCAGATGTTTTTTGTCTTCAATGCGCATGTCAAATAGTGGGAATGCCATTTCTTTAGTGATCCTATTTTTAACTTCATTGTAGAAGTGGATACCAATCACTGACGCTATCCTCCTATGCATCATGTCAAAAAAAACTTGGGTTGATGGTCCAACCCCACGATAAATCTCTATCAAACTCTCCAAATTGTGCAAAACAATTTGGAGACAATTTTGACTAGGGGCAGATAGATTGAAAATTTGCAATTCATTGTGCAATCTTGTGGAATGGTCCCACATCCCATCAATCGTAAGTAAGGAGTTGGTATCTTCCCAAGGCATCTACTCAGGAATATCACCGGGATGGGTGTAAAGCGGATCATAGCTCAAATTTTGAGCAAACTCATGAACCCTATGACCTCTCCACCTAGGAGGGCGACGACCACCATCTGTAACATGTTAAATTATTGCACATATTAAAAATTAAATAATTTATTAGGAAAATTTGTATTTAAAAAAAATTTCTGGTCATTTGAAAATACCCCGTGGAAAAAATATCTTATCCTCTTCTCTCATACTAGGATTGTTCCCTTCTAAGGAATGAACATCTCTACTAGCCACTATAAAAAACATTAAATTGTTTTATAACACAAGTACATGAGACACACAATAAGTTTCACATTAAACATACATAAAAAAATAATTTTTCCTTTAGATTTTACCTGAACAAGAATTATCCAAGTGTGGGATGGATGCCACAGGCTGAGACATTGTTCTCGTTTTCCCCTCATTAGTAATAGGGCCAATCCCAACTCCTACATTTTCACTTATGGTGCATAAATTTTTCACATTAAACACATGTCATTTGAAAAAAAAAATAACCTGTTCAACATTGAATATAACGTAAACTTGAACATTTTAACTAGCAATGGATCTAATGTGTACCTATACCATGTATAATATACCCCTCAGAATGGGCACTATGAAATTGGAGATGAATGGGAATAGGTCTATGGGGATCCTCTTTTTAGATTTTGTGTCTAGGTGCACAAGCCATATGAGTGCGTCCACCTATACAGGACAAAAAAAAATCACATTAATCAATTTTTCACAACAAACAATAAATATAACCTACTTGAAAACATGACATAACTAAACAACAAATGTACCTGATAATCCTCCTCTCATGGAGGCATCTCTGGAGGGCTCGCCTGATGCCATTGTTGCTATGGTATGAAATCAAATTTTTTCCCCTCATAAACAAATTAGAAAACAAATTATCAATCAACAGTCATGTCATCAACCAATGGATAACACATACTATAGCTCCAAAAATTTTAAGCCAACAAAAATATTCGTTATATGGTATAAAATACATGGTAAGAATTTTTCAATGCCTGGATTTTTGTTAGCAATCTCATATAAAAAGTTAATGTTAATACTTTTTTGTATCTATTTCCTGTATCCTAAAATTTTATTTATTCACCTCAAAATTTCCAAATTTTATTTACAATCCCAATTAGAACCTCTCCTATTTTCCTTTGCAATAAGTTGAATTTATTGTTTTATTACTTATGCTATTATCAAAACCTAACTTACTACTATTGCAAATAAACCTACCTTATCCTACCTACTGTATTTATCAATACTGAGTAGTTTACTATCCTATCATTACATATACCTTGACTACTTCACTAAACACCACATCCATACAACCTATAATTACTCTATTCAACACTTTGGATATTTCATAGCACTTCCTGAATTACACTCATGAAATGACTTTATTGAAATCCCATATGAGATCTACACAGTCACATATTACTCTCAAAGCTATAATATTTTTTCAAGGATCAAAAAGCCTTGTTTTGACTTGTACACTACCACCCACAGATTTCGACTTATGTTGCCATTGTTGTGTATATGTAATTTCCATACAAACCCATTGAGTTCCTCTATGTTTTTCTTGAAACTAGAGCTAGAGCTAGTTACGAGGTTGATTTTTTCCTATGTGGAAAGGGAAAACATGGATAGCATTTACTAGTAAAAAAAGCAGAGCATTGTGAATGAAACAACATATAGTTCATGTATGCCACCACTCAGAATTTCCAGCAAGAAAAAGAATTTCCACAAAAAATAAATTGATGAAGTTGGTTCTTAGTAAAAAAATTTAGCTTCTACGAATTTCTGATCTATAACTCAAACCAAATCAGCTTTCAATTTCAAATTTATTTAATACTGTAAGACATTTTCATACCAATTTCTCTTTTTTTCTCTCCAGTTTTTCAAACATAGTGAGGTAACTCTTTCAGAACTCAAAATTTACAGTTGAAAATTCTTCATAATTTTTATACAGAGTTTATAAATAGAAGTGAGAATAAAGCTTTCAAAATTTGAAACTACAAAGCTACACTCTAAAAGTTTAAGTGTATTAGCAGTGAGAATATTTTATCATTTATATATATTTTGCGTGTTATAATAATTCATTGATGTAGGTGTGATCTCTTAGGAGTGAATAAAGTGTTGAATAAATAATTTTGTATTCATGTTGTGTTGAGGCGTATCAAATAGGTAGTAAAAGAGGAATTTGAAGAGTTCCTAATAAATTATTACATCGTATTTTTTGTATCATTTTAGATATAAAAATTTCATTGTACTTGGAAATATTTTTCAGAATTACTTTTGTAGAGATTGAGGGCTCAAGAAAAAGAGGGCTTGCTAAATTATTATAGGGGTGGTGCTTCCTTGTTGGTAGTATCCAACAAAATATGCTTAGAGAAGTGGTTTCTCCTAGCTAGTTGAGGCTAGCATATGATTTTAAAATAGAATATTGATTACTAATAAAAGAGAAGAAGAAAAGTAGTTTGGTGTTTCTCTTCCCATCGAGGGTTGTAATGTCCCTCAATTTTTTTTTTCTACTATCTCTTTACTTACACATTGCATATAGTATCATGCCATGATACTCCATTAAAACTTGCAACCAGATTTTCACATATATAATTACGAAAATTTGGTGCATGTTCCATTTGAAAAAGTTCCAGTCTCACTTATTGAAAAAAATAAACCCATTTCAAAATTCATACATTATTTACCATCTTAATATAATTACAATCCTACTAATTATATTAATTATTCACATTGCATTCGAATTCTTCTATATCAATGTATTTTACATATCTTATTGACCTATTCAATAATTCTATTTCACATAATTGATTTCAACTACATTAACCATATGCTATGAATTTATTACTATATAAAAATCAAAATGGAAATATTGAAATGTATCCTTGCTATCATATTTACCTTACATATATATGTATAAACCAACAATTGGATATAAGTACTAACGATTGGTTTACTATCCTAAAATTTTATTAAACCTACTTTTTATTAACACATGGCGATCATTATGTTATCGTTCCAACCTTTCCACATAGGTGAACGTATTACATAAGCCCTTGCATTAACACTCTCATACAATATCTGGCCATTTCGAATATGTCATAGGAATACTCAAGATATATGTCAGTACTCTTCTATCATGATTTGATTTTCATTTATTGGGTATGTAGCTGTTTCATATGACATTACGATTTCAATGGGATTTCTTAGATTTTGTTACACGTTAGCGAAGTTAAAACACTTAAGTTCGAGGATGTCGATATTCAATGCTGTGAACTGGAAATTTGGGTTTCTCGGTTTCCTCCCGCCTTATCTTCTCAGCCCGTTATGATCCGCTAAGATAATGCCACACGTAGGGTGGATAATTCTTAGGGTTTTGGCAACATATTTCATATTTAGTCGAAATTTTAAGACTGTATTGATCATTTCTCTCACCGAAATTTTCGCTAAGTCTTCTCCTTCCCACAGTTTTTCTTCCCACAGACTATCAAGGTGAAATAATTCAGTAAGTTCTATGGCATTTCTTCTCCAGGTAAATGACGTCTCTTTGTTTTCGTTTTATGCCTATTCCCTACTATTTTTTTAATGAAGATTGGACGCAGAAGTTATTTGTGTACAAACCCTTGTTATACAACTTTCTTCATTCATCTATGCACACTGTATTGATTTATTTTCACTGATAATACAGAGGGTTACCATACCAAGTAATATCACTTAGTTTTGTCTTCCGAATACTTTAATAATCGTTTTGGAGGGTTTACTCTTCATGAGTAACGAAGGTAATGATTTTTTTTTCTAATAGTGAAAATTTATTTTTCTTAATGCTGAACGCTTTAACAATTTTAATACTTAATTAATTTCTAAACCTTCACATTTTTGGCTATTTAAGGTTTCTCGATGGTTGAAATTGTCTTCATTAAATATAACTGTCATGGTTCTCTATCCAAAATAGTTGCAGTGGCTATGTATTTGACTATTGACCTCTGGTTTTGTTCGTACTTCCCTAGGTTGGCATCGTATCAAATTAACTTATGGGTTTTTATAAAAAGCCCTTATATTCATTGCTCTAAAATTTCAATACTTATTTTTCAGAGTTTGTATCAATTTTTAACATCAAATGCTATTATAATCTATGTGAATAATAATATTTTTATTTTGGTTGTCACAGGCAAGAATGCGTTCAATAGACTCGTCTTTTGACGACATCTATTTTTCTCCTCATATAACCTAATAATCATTTGCATGTTTTCTCCAGGTTGGTAACGTGAACGTTTTCCATGCTTGAGCCAGAGATTTGGCTAGTTTCTCGATGGCGAATAGCTATTGTTTTCTATCGATCAACTATGTAAAAATGATTAATAACCATCCTGATTTAAATTGCTACAGTTTATATAAATAAACTTTTATATTAGGGATGTTCGTGCCTAATTTGTTTTATGTTAAATTTTGGGATTTAAGTTCTCAATACTGAGTGCAATTTTGTCGCTCTTATTCAACTATATGATTTTAGTTCAGATTCGCTCATGAAAGTTTTTACAGTGTTATATAATTTATTCCGTTTAGTCTCCTGGATTTCGGTTATTGATGTACTTTCATTTCATTTTTTTTTTTGACGATATTTTTATGGTATTCTTCTACCATATTTTCACTCATTTTTTCTTTAGAATTTTTGAACTCAAGGAGTGTTTTTACAGTTCCTTGAAATACTAATATGAAGGCTAATATAACTAACCAAATGTTTCTATAGAGTAGAGATTCTCATTTTTATGCTTCTTCTTGCATCATGTATATCTTTATTAAAGGTGTATCAGAATTTTTATAGAAAATTTATTTAAAACAGAGTTTCCTCTTTCTCTTGTTTTTGTATACATCATTTATGATAGATATAATTTAAATAAAATCTTCCACAGTAGCTTCAATGTGTACCTTACCCACAATACGAAGCCTACATACTATGCATCTAGATAATATTTATTTAAATTATGTTTACTATTTCATTTCAGACAATAGAGTTTTATGTATCAGTATGGTATTTTGCTATTATACCTTACACTTTTAGTTATTCCGGATATAACAGAGACTTTTTCCAGTATAGATATATCAATGACATCTATCTTTCTGTTATAACTTTTAATCATTAATAATAGCATCGAGATTTGTGTTATTTATATTAGAACTCATTTGGTTTTCTGGATTATATCACAGGTATTTGTCTAACATATGAAAGTCTCTGAATGGAATTTAATCTGCTAACTTTGAATTTGCCTAAATTTCATGCTCATCACAGCCATATAAATACATTAACTTGTGATTGAAAATTTGTTAATTTATTCTAAGTTATATAAATTTTATGCCTTATAATTTTATATGCATGCACTCTATCAAGTTAACTCTGCAGTAATGGTACAAAATTTAATATTTATTTGTATTTCTAAATTCATAGTTAGTTTATCACGTTCATAAATCTAACTGTTCTTAGTCCATACATAGGCATATCTGTACATTTACAGAAGAAGATCAAAGTTACAACTCTAATGATTTATGGGAGTGTGATATATCTCCAGATTTAAACCATTAGCAGTTTTAGAGATTCTGGGTGATATTCCCCATAAATCCTATTCCTACAACTATACAGAATTTAGAGGATTAATTTCTTCTAAAAAATTCTGTTAAATGTAAGGAATAACAATTCTAAAAAAAAAAACTTAATTCAAATAACATTTGCAGCATTTACCAATATTTTATAACAACACATATTTTACCCATTCATAAAATTAGTGTGCATACCACTTCTTCTAATGACCAGTCCTCCCAACCTTGGAGTTTCTCTGTCTCCAGAACCCACCCCCGAGCTGAGATCCCCTCCAAGAACAGACCAACCCCAATCTATTCTGGAGTAGCTTATTTAAGCTTATGCTCTCCCCCAAAGTCTGTTTCCAATTCTGCGTCCATAATTTTAGGATGCTTTTATTCCTGTTTGCCTAGGCTTCCCTTATTTATGGACTTTAAAGCTGATTTCTGTTTTTCTAGCTTTTTATCTCTTCCCAACTACTTTCCTCGTCATTGGGGAAATTTATATTTTTCATCAAAAGTCTAAATTAGAAATAAATTATTTCAAGGCTTTTTGAAAGATTTTTGGGGAAATTCCTAACCTCTTTCCATACCTTATGGATTTGGCAAGTGATCTCAAAAATCTCATTTGGTCATAGTGCACAGAAGATATTTTATTTATTTTTCATAAATGATAATTAATTAACTACATCCACACAATACTTATCCATTGGGGTCCACTCCCCTTTGGACTGAAGTTCAAATGTCTAACTTGAAAACATAAACTAGGGGTGTTACATATTCCCCCTCTGAAAACAAACACCGTCCTCGGTGTTAACAATTAACTACTAGAGTTTATTTTGAAAATAGATATGGATATTTTTCCATCATCTCAGCTTCTCTTTCCCATGTAGCTTCTTCAGAAATAAAGTGCTTCCACTGTACCTTTACTTTGGCTACTGTTCGACTTCTCAATTCAATTTCTTCCCGCTCCAATATTTGAAGCGGCTCTGGAAGGAACTCCCTTTCTGGTTCCACTTGTATCACATTCCAATCAACAATCTGAGAAGCATCATATACATATCTTTTTAATAAAGAAACATGAAACACATCATGAACTTTAACATGAGGTAGTAAGGCCAGTTTATAAGCCACCGGTCCCACCCTTTCTAACACCTCAAAAGGCCCACAATATCTAGGAGCCAATTTTGCACAACTTCCAGCATAAAGTGTGTTGTTTTTGGGTTTAATACGTAGATACACATGATAACCCACTTTGAACTCTCGATGCACTCTCTTCTTATCAGCATAGCTTTTCTGTCAGTCTTGTGCTGTCTTAATTTTTCTCTGTATTTGTTTGATGATCCTTTCCATTTCTTGTAGAGTATTTGGCCCCAGTACTAGCTTATCTTCAGGTTGGCTACAACTTCAAGGAGTACGACACTTTATTCGATAGAGTGCTTCAAATGGACTCCTTTTGATGGAGGATTGCTAGCTATTGTTGTAAGAAAATTCGACTAAATGTAAGTAGTCTTCCCATTTTGATGGCCTATCCATCACATACATTCTCAGTATATCCTCCAAAATCTGATTTTTTCTCTCTGTTTGACCATCCATTTGAGGATGATAAGCAGTACTAAAATTCAATTTAGTGCCCATGACCCTAAACAAACCTTTCCATAAGGCAGCTATGAACTTAGCATCTCTATCCGAAATAATCATCTTTGGGACCCCGTGTAGTCTTACTATCTCTTTTAGGAACACATTTGCTACCTGGGCTGTCCCAAAAGAAGATTTTATAGGTATGAAATGTGCAGCCTTTGTTAAAGTATCTACCACTACCATCACTGAGTCATGCTGATATTTTGTTTTGGGTAACCCGGTTATAAAATCTATATAAATAGTGTCCCATTTCCATTCTACAATTGGTAAGGGGTTTAGAAGACAAATTGGATGCTGGTGTTCAACTTTGACTAGTTGACACTCCATACATCTAGCTAAATAGTTGGCTACACCCATTTTCATTCCTGGCCAAAAAAATTTCTTTTTCAAGGCTGTAAGCATTTTCTGATATCTGGGATGTCCTGAATATGGTTGTTTATGATATTCATCTAGGAATTTTTTTTTCAAACAATCCACATCGGTGATGTACAATCTGTTTCTATAGAAGATCAACCCTTTCTAGTTTTGGCTGTATTCATCCATTTCCTTTTTCAGCATTTTCAATTGTATATCTTCATAGTAGAGATCTTGACCTGCTACATTTTTCACTAACTCTTCTAAGTCAAAACTAGCACTACTCCCAATTTTGCTTATGTTTTGGCAAGCATTTCGGCTTAGAGCATCCAATTTTTTTTTTTCTTTCCCTTTAATGTGTTTTATGTCCATATAGAATTAACTCAAAAGAGGAAACCATCTGGATTTTCTAGCATTCAAATCTTCTTGAGAAAAAAAATACTTAAGACTCATATGATCTGTCATCAGTGTAAATTTTTTTCCCAAGAAGATAGTGTCGCCACATCTTCAAGGCATGAATTACAACAGCCAATTCCAAATCATATACACTGTAATTCTGTTCATGCTTCTTAATATTTCTAGATTCATATGCAATAACATAATTCTCTTGTAATAGAACTCCTCCCAATCCCTCTCTACATGCATCTGTACACACAAAAAAATCTTTGTCAGGATCTGCAATCTTTAGTATAGGGGATGCAGTAAGTTTTAGCTTTAATTGTTCAAAGCTGTTTTTCCATTTTTCAGTCCACTCAAATTTGGTGCCCTTTATCTGTAGTGAAGTTATGGGATATGCTATTGTAGAAAATATTTGTACAAACTGTCGATAATATCCCGCTATCCCCATAAATGATCTCACTGATGAAACATCAGTCGGCACTGGCCACTCTCTAATAACCTTCCTTCGGTTCTCCAAGGCTGTACTGATAGTGGGTATTTTCCTTGCTATATCATTCACTGTGGTAGCTTCTCTATCTCTCATAATCATCTGAATATTTTGTTGTGGATAGTCCCTCAACAAATGAGGTTCTCTGCAACCCCAACATTTCAAAGGCTCTCGCATTTTAATTGTTCCTTCCTTCTTATTATCCCCATCTATTTGTTTTGAACCAACTTGGGACTGAGCAGTTTGACTTTCCTTTGGTTTGTTAAACTTCTTCCGCTGATGATCCCTATCGAAGTTCTTCAAGTAAGCTGGTTTTTATTTCTTTCCTTTGACTTCACCCTTGCTTATCCACCTTTTCCCATGTTCATTATTTCCTCTAAACTACTTGTAGCATAATCTAGCTTTCCTCACCACTTCGTCCATAGTTTTTGGATTATCGAACTCTATTTTCTCCTTGTACACAGTAGGCAAACAGTTCAAAAAATTTTGTACCTTTTCTTTCTCTTCACGAATATAAGGAACATACCTTAGCAGATTTCTAAACTTGGTGACAAACTCATCTATATTGAGTTGTTCCAATCTGAGTTTGTGGAACTCCTTTGCTTTATCATCATAATAGCATTCGTTCAAATAACGGTTTTTAAAGTTGACTTGGAAATCTTCCCAAGTCACTGTCTTTTCATCAATGGCATGAACCATTTTTGTCTCCTCCCACCACAAGGTAGCTTTACCTTGCAACTGGTAGATAGATAATCTGGCTTTTAGATTGCTTTCATATTCGTAGACCTGAAAATACTTAATCATATTCAACAGCCATGCCTTAGCATCTTCCTCCTTCTCTCCATCATAAGAGGGAGGTTTAATTTTTCGGAATTCCCCCTGTAATTCCTTATTCTGTTCAGATTGATGTCTAGTAGTGTCATCTTCCTCAGAATCATCTAAGAACTTTCCTTTCCTTCTCCTTTCAGAACCTTCACCTTCTCGGCTGTTCCGCGAAGTCAGTTCTCTTATCAGTTTTTCCTGCTCTTCACTAGCTAATGATAGCCTATCATTATGGCTTCTTAGCTCGGCCATATCCCGTTGTAACCTATGTAACATAGCCATCAAAGGAGCATTGGGATCTGGTGTGTTATCTTACCCACCCATATCAACATAAATTTCATCTCCTTCATCCATTGAATTTTCAGTTCCAGTACCTTTGTACACTAAACAAAACAACATCAGTAACAATTTTTTTTCCAAAAAAATATATAATCTATACAGTGAGCACAACAACAACCCAGTTTTTTCTAACTTGAGCTCTAATACCATTTGTAATGTCCCTCAATTTTTTTTTTTACTATTTCTCTACTTACACATTGCATATAGTATCATGCCACGATACTCCATTAAAACTTGCAACAAATTTTTCACATATCTAATTACAAAAATCTGGTGCATGTTCCATTTGAATAAGTTCCAGTCTCATTTATTGAAAAAAATAAACCCATTTCAAAATTCATACGTTATTTACCATCTTAATATAATTACAATCCTACTAATTATATTAATTATTCACATTGCATTCGAATTCTTCTATATCTATGTATTTTACATATCTTATTGACCTATTCAATAATTCTATTTCACATAATTGATTTCAACTACATTAACCATATGCTCTGACTTTATTACTATATAAAAATCAAAATGAAAATATTGAAATATATCCTTGCTATCATATTTACCTTGCATATATATGTATAAACCACCAATTGGATATTAGTACTAACGATTGGTTTACTATCCTAAAATTTTATTAAAAATCTTTTTTATTAACATAGTGTGATCATTATGTTATCGTTCCAACCTTTCCACATAGGTGAACGTATTACATAAGCCCTTTCATTAACACTCTCGTACAATACGTGGCCATTCTGAATATGTCATCGGAATACTCGAGATATATGTCAGTACTCTTCTATCATGATTTGATTTTCATTTATTGGGTAGGTGGCTGTTTCATATGCCATTATGATTTCAATGGGATTTGTTAGATTTTATTACACGTTAGCAAAGTTAAAACACTTAACTTCGAGGACGTCGATATTTAATGCTGTGAACTAGAAATTTGGGTTTCTAGGTTCCTCACGCCTTATCTTCTCATCTTGTTACGATCCGCTAAGATCATGCCACACGTAGGGTGGATAATTCTTAGGGTTTTGGCAATGCATTTCATATTTAATCAAACTTTTAAGACTGTATTAATCATTTCTATCACTGCAATTTTCACTGAGTCTTCTCCTTCCCACAGTTTTTCTTCCCACAAACTATCAAGGAAAAATGATTCTGTTCGTTCTATGGCATTTCTTCTCCAGGTAAATGACGTCTCTTTGTTTTCGTTTTACTCCTATTCCCTGCTATTTTTTTAATGAATATTGGATGCAGAAGTTTTCTGTGTACAAACCCTTGTTATATGATTTTCTTCATTCATCTATGCACACTGTATTGATTTATTTTCACTGATAATACAGAGGGTTACCATACCAAGGAATATCACTTATTTTTCCCTTCTGAATTCTTTAATAATCGTTCTGGAGGGTTTACTCTTCATGAGTAACGAAGGTAATGATTTATTTTTTTCTAATAGTGAAAATTTGTTTTTCTTAATGTTGAACGCTTTAACAATTTTAATACTTAATTAATTTCCGAACCTTCGCACTTTTGGCTATTTAAGGTTTCTCTATGGTTGAAGTTGTCTTCGTTAAATATAACTTTCATGGTTCTCTATCCCAAATCATTACAGTGGCTATGTATTTGACTATTAACCTCTGGTTTTGTTCGTACTTCGCTAGGTTGGCACTGTATCAGATTAACTTATGGGTTTTTAACAGAAACCCTTATATTCATTTCTCTAAAATTTCAATACTTTTTTTTCAGAGTTCGTATCAATTTTTAACATCAGATGCTATTATAATCTCTGTGAATAATAATATTTTTATTTTGGTTGTCACAGGTAATAATGCATTCAATAGACTCGTCTTTTGACGAGGTCTATTTTTCTCCTCATATGACCTGATAATCATTTGGGCGTTTTTTCCAGGTTGGTAATGTGAACGTTTTCCATGCATGAGCCAGATATTTGGCTACTTTTTCAATGGTGAATAGCTATCGTTTTCTACCGGTCAACTATGTAAAAATGATCAATAACCATCCTGTTTTAAATTGTTATAGTTTATATAAATAAACTTTTATATTAGGGATGTCTGTCCCTAATTTTTTTTATGTTAAATTTTGGGATTTAAGTTCACAAGTCTGACCGCGATTTTGTCTATCTTATTTGACTATATGATTTTAGTTCATATTCGCTTATGAAATTTTTTACAGTGTTATATAATTTATTCCGTTTAGTCTCCTGGATTTCAGTTATCGATGTACTTTCATTTCAAATTTTTTTAATGATATTTTTATGGTATTCTTCTACCATATTTTCACTCAGTTTTTCTTTAGAACGTTTGAACTCAGGGAGTGTTTTTACAGTTCCTTGAAATACTAATATGAAGGCTAATATAACTAACCAAATGTTCCTATAGAGTAGAAATTCTCATTTTTATGCTTCTGCTTGCATTATGTATATCTTTATTAAAAGTGTATCGGAATTTTTATAGAAAATTTATTTAAAACAAAGTTTCCTCTTCTCTTATTTCTGTATACATAATTTATGATAAATAGAATTTAAATAAAATCTTCCATGGTAGCTTCAATGTGTACCTTACCCACAATATGAAGCCTACATACTATGCATCCAGATAATATTTATTTAAATTGTGTTTACTGTTTCATTTCAGGCAGTAGAGTTTTATGTATCAGTGTGTTATTTTTCTATTATACCTTACACTTTTAGTTATTCTCGATATAACAGAGACTTTTTCCAATATAGATATATCAATGACATCTATCTTTCTGTTATAACTTTTAATCATTAATAATAGCATAGAGATTTGTGCTATTTATATTAGAACTCATTTGGTTTTCTGGATAATATCACAGGTATTTGTCTAACATATGAAAGTCTCTGAATGGAATTTAATCTGCTAACTTTGAATTTGCCTAAATTTCATGCTCATCTCAGCCATATAAATACATTAACTCGTCATTGAAAATTTGTTAATTTCTTCTAAGTTATATAACTTTTATTCCTTATAATTTTATATGCATGCACTTTATCAAGTTAAATCTGCAGTAATGGTACAAAATTTAATATTTATTTATATTTCTAAATTCATAGTTAGTTTATCATGTTCATAAATCTAACTGTTCTTAGTTCAGACATAGGCATATCTGTACATTTACAGAAGTAGATTAAAGTTACAACTCTAATGATTTATGGGAGTATGATATATCTCCAGATTTAAACCATTAGCAGGTTTAGAGATTCTAGGTGATATTCCCCATAAATCCTATTCCTACAACTATACGGAATTTAGAGGATTAATTTCTTCTAAACAATTCTGTTAAATGTAAGGAATAACAATTCTAATAAAAAAACATAATTCAAATAACATTTTCAACATTTACCAATATTGTATAACAACAGCTATTTTACCCATTCATAAAATTAATGTGCATACCACTTCTTCTAATGACTAGTCCTCCCAACCTTAGAGTTCCTCTGTCTCCAGAACTCACCCTCGAGCTGATATCCCCTCCAAGAATAGACCAACCCCAATCTGTTGTGGAGTAGCTTATTTAAGCTTATGCTCTCCCCCAAAGTCTGTTTCCAATTCTGCGTCCAGAATTTCAGGATGCTTTTATACCTCTTTGCCTAGGCTTCCCTTATTTAGGGACTTTAAAGCTGCTTTATGCTTTTCCATCTTTTTACCTCTTTCCAACTACTTTCCTCATCATTGGGTAAATTTAGATTTTTCCTCAAAATTCTAAATTAGAAATAAATTCTTTCAAGGCTTTTTGAAAGATTTTTGGGGAAAGTCCTAGCCTCTTTCCATACCTCATGGATTTGGCAAGTGATCTCAAAAATATCATTTGGCCATAGTGCACAGAAAATATTTTATTTATTTTTCATAAATAATTAATTAATTAACTACATCCACACAATACTTATCCATCGGGGTCCACTCCCCTTTGGACTGAAGTTCAGATTTCTAACTTGAAAACATAAACTAGGGGTGTTAAAAGGGTTTCCACCTAAAATAATAGTTTCCTTGTATTGTGATGATTGTGATTTGGTTTTTGTATCTTTTCATAAAAAAATTTAAGTTTTAAAAAGCCAAAATATTATTAAATGTTTTTTCAGTATTGATTCACCCCCTCCCCCTCTTATTATTTCTTGACCCCAAAAATTGGTATCATATCCAACTCCTTCTATTGTAGCTTAATTGGTTGAAAGATATATAAAGGGAACCATGGCTCCTGAAGAGTATAGAGTAGATACTTTTTATGGAGAAAACTGTGGAGTATGGAAGCTAAGGATGGAGGAATATTTGAGACTAAAATTTGTCAAAAACATGAAGCAAAATTCATTACATTGAGATTAGATCTAAAGAAAGAAAAAAATCAATCAAATTTGAATATAAAATTTGTGAAAGCATCCAAAGTCCTAAAGGACATTCTCAGTGTGAAAATGTATATAGAAGACAAAACTAGCATAGGGTTTAAGACTTCTCAACAAGATAAAAGAGTTCATACAAGCACCGTGTATGCAAATGCACTAAACAGAAAGGGTATCCAAGAAACTATGCCAATCAATAGTAAGAGAAATTAAAATAATATTAATCTAGTGCAATAAATATAAAATTGTCAAGCCAATACAACAAAACAACAAGAGAAGAAATAAATTTCCATCAAATCAACTCGCTCTTGTTTCCAATATAAAATCAGGTATTGAAATTTATTTTATGGCTATTGTTTTTCTTGTAATATTTTTTGGTACAAAGATATTAATTGTAGAATGAATCTATTCACTAGAAAATATGTTTCTAGTTTGAGAGTTTCTCAAAACCCTAAAATCTTGTTTGCTAATGGTAAAAATTCCTTCTCTGCACTAATGGATGAAATCGACTCTCTCAAATGTAAAAATTTCCCATGCAAAAAAAAAATCCGGGGTTATTTTTTCCTCAAATCTGCAATTTTGATTTATAAACCCATTTCCATAAAAGATAGCAGTCAACTTTGGAGGTTGGAGGTCCTCTTTGGGAGTTAATGCAATGGAGTTTGACGTTCAAATGTCGAAGTGGAGGAAGGAAGTAGGGATGGAGGCCAGCACCAACATACAAGGATGGTGTGGAATAGGAATCAAGCAATGTAGATCACTGAGAACATGAAATTGAAAGAGACTTACTTGGCTAGAATCTACATGCTCATGGTGGCTACAAAACACTAGCGAAAACGACAGTGCTCTAGTGCAGAATGAAAACAACATTGCTCCAGTGCAGAATGTCAGGGGAGACAGGGGTTTTTTATAAGAATAAAACTCTCGAACGAGTGTTAAGAAAACTATAGACCGAGAGTATTTTAACTCTAGTTAAGCCCAATCAAACTCTCGAGCGAAACATTAAAAAACTCTCGGACTAGAATTTTAAAAACTCTCAGCCGAGAAATTCAATTCACTGTTTTCTCGAACAAGAAATTAAAAATTTCACCCAAATTCTAGCCATCTTCTAGAAAGTGTTTCCCAAATTTGGGATTTCACCCATATGTTATAAAGTTAGTGGTGTGAATTTCATCCATTTATGTAGTGGCAATGATGAGAATATACTCTCATTTTCAAGTTTACACCATCCGATCAAAAAAATTAATTAAGAAAATCATTAAAGTAGCCAATTTCAACAAGGGGTCGCATAACGACATAAATATGGTTTTAGTTAGCTTGGAATACTTGGAAGAACCACCACCCTTAGATTTTCCATCACAAATCTCAATGGTTGGTTGTGTACCCTACATATGAGCCGTGTTCTTTCAGATGGCCGATCACATATTTCGTCATGTATGGTTTCTAAGATAGTTGTCGATGTAAGGAATTGTTATTTAAGTTTACAATCTTGATTTGATTTAAAAACAAATAAATAAAACAAGATCCACTTGCTGTCATGTCATTATTTATTTTCATAGATGAATTATGTGCATTTAGTTCATTTGGGTGAAATTATACACGTAAACATGTACGTGAGGCCTTCATTAACGGGTGATGAGGTGGGCTATTATAGCAGTCATCACAGGTTCAATTCCCTTTTGCGACCGAGGTGATGTATCTGGACACTTTAATGAAGAAAAAAAAGAGAAAAAAAAAGATAAAAATGAAAGGTACTACCAAACTTACAAAAAAATAAATTATATATGTAAACATAAGCCTTTTTGAAATAAAAAGGCTTCATTCAGAAAACATATATTTAAAATTTTAATAAGTTAGAAAATTAATAATTTTGTGGGATTAAATTCTCTTAGATCACAATGTCGTACTGTAACATCTGGATTTAATAATTAAATTGTTTTTCTTTAAATAAAATTATTATGCGTTTAGTTTTTAAATGGGACTAACAAGTAAATTTAATCTAGTAATGAACATGATTTATTTATTTTCTTTGAATAAAGAATTATTTATGGAATGGTTTCCATAAAATTGATGATAAAGTATTCCAAGATTCTAGAGTAGTTGGGAAACAGGAGTTAAAGACAGTTACCTTTCCTTTGAGGATAAATAGAAAATCCCAGTGAGGAAAAGGGATTCGATGAAGTATTAGGTGAGAGAGGAGGTTTGAGGGTGAGAGAAATGCAGAACTTGTTGAAGTCAGTGGAAATTTGCAACCTGAATATGGAGGGACCACAGGACTGAAGGTCTTGAGGTCTACTCGAGAAATATTGCTATCTAAGTCCTACTCTTTTACAAAGCACGGGGGTAGTTGAGGAAATAATTGCCTCTCTCATCGTTGGGAGGCCATCATCAGCTTACTAATGTGAGATAAGTTACTTAACTTGGATTTAAGAAAGATATGAGAGTCTTACTATGATTTCTGGTTAGATAATTGGTTGTCTAAACACTAAACACTAACCCCTAAACATGGCAACCCCTAAACACTAACTAAAAATAATATCTACCAAGAAAATATAGATTGAGTGAAAAACAACTAATTAATTAAATGACATTAACTAATAGTTTGGTACTATTAGTAGCAGACCCTTGAAGGGTAAATGAAAAACATGAAAGAGAAACCCCCATAGAAACAAAATATAATTGTAGAGTATTCAGTTGTCAAGAACATAATTACATATGTACTTCATTAAATGTATTGGAAAACAAGAGAAACATGCATGTATACAATTACATATATACACATATAAACAAATGAACATAGGAAGGAAGAATTAAACATTTACTGCCATATGAGAAGGAAATTTTTCACTAATTAAACACTACGGAAACACCATAAATGGATTCTCCGAAAATTAGAAATGGAATAACCATATTTTATAGAAAATGTGAAGCAAACATTAAATTAATCTATGCTCGAATCCTCAAACTATTCCATCAACATGGTTAAAGGCAGTAACTGAGATGAGGAAAATCTCTCCAAATGCAAGGTTAGTAAATATTCTCAAGTGCATATATTGTAGACTAACTACATGTAGGAAAAGTTATAAAATATATAGACTAGATACATCAAGCCAAATTAAGGCTAGAAAATATCTATGTACTGAAAAAACTGAAAACAGAGCCTCAAGGGCCTCGAAAAGATAAACGTTGTAAGACATCAATTCATTATCCCCTTATCAGCTTAGGTTTTTAACCCAGAAGGGAGAAGGGGAGCTTCAAAAATAAACCATATAAGAGACTAGTGGTACATGGAAAAGGGAAGCAAGTGAAGCCTTCAATTGAGGGGTAGATTTCACATGAAGAAAAACACCACACATCCATAATGCATGAGATTTTCCAATACCTGAAGGAACAAAAAGAAAATGGTCCGGGTTTGCAATAGTAATCTCGAGTGAAAAACTGTAACAGAGAATGTTGGGTATTCCATAAAGAAATCAACCCGACAAAACTTGAAATCATACCTTACTTTGGAGGCAGGGTTCGATGCTGAAATCCTAGAAAAGCAATGAAAATATGTGGTCAGTAAATAATTTCCAATAACACAATCACTATATATACCCTTATCGTGTAGGAAAGAGCAAACAACATTCCTTACCTGTATAGACCGCTTCGGAGATAAACAACTATATTCTCAAGCAGAGGTGAGGATGAAACCCTCGTGGCACACCTATAAACGATAAAGTTTGAAGAGCTCATCAAGAAACCTGCCATATATGCAAATACATGAACCTATAATCCATAAAATATTTTGGGTCGTAGCCCAGGAAACTGTACATATATTCAAACCCTAACTAAGAACAAAGAACTTAAAGAAAACGTGAAATCTACAACTAACACATTCCATAGCAAAATGAGGTTGAGGAATAAGCACCTTGAGTTACCTTCAATGGTTTTCAGTGTTGAATGAAGGCAACAAGATGAACTTGGTAGTCATATATATTTGGCACTGCAAGTATAATGTAGGCGACCCATGAGTTACAGAGTTCCAAAGCTCGAAGCACTCTCGCACTTTCACAAAACACAAATGATAGATGTTTAGGGTTGATGGGTAGGTCAATTAACCTAACCCAACCTACACATCTTCACATCCATCAATTACAAGTTGGAAGATCGAACAACATAGAGTATGGCATGTGTCAGTCCCATAAATTGCATAGAACCATGGATAATACGAAGATAGATGAGGTGGGAGTACCATTTTATATTCAATTAAATAATTAATGAACTTTCATTCGTATGTAAATAGGTTTATTGTATCCCATATTGCAATGTGGAAAACTACCATTGTAATTATTATGTGTTGGGAGATAGTTCACGAAAACATCAAGTTAGGTAAGTATATGGTACCCAGGTTTGGAAGAGAAATAAATTCACGGTAAAATAGTTATAATATGTTATTATAAACATTGTAAATCTGATCATACCATACTATCAAATGAGAAATATAAAGGTTAAGGGTCAACCCACTTATGTTTCATGTTTAATAAAGTGATTAATTACCATTAAGTGTGCAATTGTGTTTAACAAAAATCAAAAGATAAATTACTAGTATTAAGATAGTAAGGTAGAAATTTTATATATATATATATATATTTATGTGAATGGATGTGACAAGTGGTACTGGAGCCAAGTTCACAGGATGAGACACAAATTAGTCACATGAATAACAACTTTTGTGCATAAAATTGTGCACAAAAACTAGGAAGGATATAGTGATTTGGGTAAGAAGCAACAATGAAAGGATGACGCGAGAGAAGGAGAGGATTCTTAAAAGCTCTCAAACAAGCCGAATCTAGGGACAGCTCAATTAAGCCCTAAAAGAAAGACCTCATAAGAAAGTGAACATCATTGACAGGCTAATGACAAGTCGGAAGGAAGTCATAAACAACGAAGAAATAAAAAACATAATCTATAAAGAGTCAGGGAATCTATCATATCAGCAAGAGATGAAAAAACATAAATTGGAACTGCAGGCTGAGTTCCAAAAAATCAAACCACCTACCTTCAATGGAGAGGTTGAATAGGCAGTAGAGGCAGGGATAATTAACATGAAAAACTATTTTAAATTTTATCAATATAGCAGCAAACTAAAAGCTCGCTTCGCTATCTATAAACTGAGGGAAAAAGCTACTTTATGGTGGGATGAAGTAAAAAATGTTCGAGGTACTTAAGACCAGAGTTTGGCTTGAGACAAGTTCTAGTAGTACTTCAAGGATAAGTACCTAATGGAGCATTTTTATGATGAAAAATATTGAGAATTTAATGATTTGAGATTGGGAAAATTGTCAATGGATGAATTCATAACTAAGTTCGCATCATTGCTGAGATATGTACCATGCCTGAGAGATGAGAAGTTAAACGTTCGATGAATTTTGAGCAGTTTTCCTGCTAACATGAAGGAAAGAATCAAATTCGTAAACCCGAAGACTATGGGAAAAGTGATTCAGAAAGCACGAACGTGCTATCAGCAATCCACGGAAAAAGGGGAAACAAGTAGGAATTGGCCACCAAAAAAGGGCTGAAAAGAAATTCAAATCTTAAGAGTAGTAGATCTCGTAATTTTAAAAATACTGTAAAAAATTTAGCAAGTAGGCAGTATGGGAGAAATCAGCAGAAGCCAAAATGGCCAACAGAGGAGCGACCCACAGAATCTTCTAGTAGACCAAAGCATGGGAAACCCTGAAACCACCTTTGCAATGCTGGGGATGTGTTGAGGCACATTATTATAAGAATTTTCCTGATTGTGGGAGAAGCGAAACAGAATCTAACCTATAAGAATCTTCTACTGTGGGGGATGTTGATCTAAATATACCAAGAATTAATGCAACTGTTAAATACCAGCAAGAAGATTATCATCTTACCATGATATAACTTGAAGGTAAGCTATTTTCCCAAACTGTTTCTATTTTTGTTGACCTTGGTGCCAGTTTAAGCTATGTTGACCCTCAGATAGTTGAAAATATTAACTTACAGAGCTAGAAATTCAAGAGTCTCTGGTTGGTACAACTAGTGAATGGGGCGAAGAGAAGAGTTAGCGCCAAAGTCTCAAATTGTCCCTTAGAAGATGGAAATCAATAGTTAAAGGTAGAATTAAATATTCTACCCTTGGGTTCATATGATATACTACTAGGAATGGACTGTCTAGAAGGGTAGTGGTCTGTAGTAGACTGTAAAGAAATGATTATTTAATTCAAGGCTGAAGATGGGACATGCGAGGATCTGCAAGGAATCAAGAAACCACTGCAATTACGTCCTATCATGGCATCCCAACTGGGTAAATTCATTAGAAAATGATTCCATATTTATGCTATCCAGGTGGGATTTTCTAATTCTAAGGATAACACCCCCATGCTAGAAAATATACCAATAGTACAAGACTTTATCGATTTGTTTCCAGAAAGCATACCAGGACTACCTCCAAAGAGGGATATCTATTTCACTATCGAATTAATGCTTGAGACACCACCAATGTCATGAATACCATATCGAATGAGTGTAGCCTAGTTTAAAAATTTGAAAATGGAGTTACAAGAATTGCTGGATAAGGAATATATTCGACCTAGTGTATCCCCTTGGGGAGCACCAGTATTGTTCATGATAAAAAAATATGGAACAATGCGAATTTGCATGGATTACATGCAAGTTAATAAATTGACAGTTAAGAATAAATATATATTGTCACCAATATATGATATTTTCAATGAGGTGAAGGGGGTGATTGTGTTTTCGAAAATAAATTTAAGATAAGGTTACTGCTAGATTTGGATAAAATATGAGGACATCTACAAGACAACCTTATGAACCCAATATGGGCACTATGAGTTTTGGGTTATTCCATTTGGATTAACAAATGTACCAACAACATTCATGAGTCTGATGCATGGCATATTGCATTCATTTTTGCACAAGCTTGTCCTGATTTTTATTGATGGTATATTAATTTACTCAAGGACAATGGAAGATCATAAGGAACACTTACGACAAGAACTGAAAATGTTGAGGGAGCATCAACTGTATGCCAAGTTCAACAAATGTGATTTTTACAATGAGAAAATGCAATATGTATGCCATGTCATTTCTGTTGAAGGCATAGTAGTGGATCCTGAAAAAATAAAGAATATTAGGGAATGGAGTGTGCTCAGAACTGTAGCAGACAGACGTTATTTTATGGTATTTTCCAGATATTATAGGTGTTTCATCGAGGGATTCTCAAAAAATTATTTTCCTATTACCTCTCTGTAGCAAAAGGGACATATGTTTAAATGGTCCAGTGAATGTCAGACTAGTTTTGAATGGTGACAGAAGTTACTGACTATTGACTCTATATTGAGGGTAGCTTACCCAAACAAGGAATTTGAAGTATGCATCGATGTGTGCAAGAAAGGAGTAGGAGCAATATTGTCTCAAGATGGAAGGGTCATTGGATTTGAGTTAAGAAAGATAAAATGTCATGAACAATGTTACCGTGCTTATGATCTAGAATTTCCATCAGTAGTGCACGCGCTCAAGGTGTGGATACATTACTTGTTGGGAAAAATATTTGTATTAAAAACATATCACAACAGCCTAACTAGCTACTTTAAACAAGTTGGTTTGAATGCTCACTAGTCACGGTACAATGCATTCGTAAGCGAATTTCATTTCGATATTTAGCATGTTAAAGGAAGATAAAATCATGTTGTCGATGCCTTGAGTAGGAAACTACATTATGTATATGAACTCTACATTAATCAAGTGGAATTCAAGTTCCAAGAGAAAGCAAGAGAAGCACATGAAAAGGATCTTTAATATCGATTTCTATGGCAGCAAGCAAATTAATTAGAAAATCAAAAAAATAAATGAGATTATATGTTATGAAACTAGCTCAAGAAATATAAGAAAAGAGAGATTAACACCTTATAAATCAACCACTTCGAGGGGGAAACCTACAATACATTACATAAATGAACAACGCTTTCATTATACAAGTTAACAAACCTCCTTCTATATATAGGGGTCCATGGGATCACAATATAATCCTAGTCGACCTAAAAATAATAATGTAAGGGAACAGTAATAACAATATGGGGGTTACAGGGGTACAAAAATAACAATAAGGGGGCTACACTAATAAAAATAAGGGACTAAACTAGTAATATGGGGACCTAGCATGCCCCTCTCCTTCAAAAAAGTGTTGTACTCAACGCTTGAGCAGCTCTGGATGATTTTGTATAAAATTATCATCCTCCCATGTAGAATCTTTAGTGGGTAAGTTCTTCCACTTGATGAGATACTCTGAAATTGATCGATTTCGTAGCTGTTGAGTTCTTGTTTCCATGACTATTTCAAGTTCCAATATAATTTTTCCTTCCCCATCAGGTTCTAGCAATGTTGTTTGAACTAGAAGTTTGTCACCTATAACCTTCTTTAAGCATGAAACATGGAAAACTAGATGCACTTGTGAAGAAGCAGGAAGCTCCAATTTGTATGCCATAGTACCAATGTTTTGCAATACCTTGTAAGTACCATATTTTTTTGGCGCTAACTTATTATCCTTCTTAGCTTGCTTGAGGGACATTTGTTTGTATTTTTGTAGCCGTAAAGATACCCAGTATCCTACTTCAAAAATTCTCTCGCTATGATGTTGATCTTCCTGTTTTCTCATTCTATTTTATACCAAAATGAGGTTATCCTTTAAGAGTTGGAGAACTTGCTATTGATTCTTGTTGTCATCTTCCACTACTTTAACCTTATAATTTTCTCTTAAAGATGATGTGATGGATAGTGGATGATATCCATAAATTTCCATAAATGGGGTCATTTTTCCTACAGTATGGAAGGAAGTGTTATACCACCATTCAGCTAGAGGTAACCACTTGACCCATTATGTTTGTTTATCAGATACAAAACAACGAAGATATCCTTCCAAAAATTTGTTCACTATCTTAGTTTGACCCATCAGATTGAGGATGTAAGATGAGCTATGAGCTAGTTGAGTACCCAAACAAGAAAACAATATTGTCCAAAAATTTCCAGTAAAAATGTGATCTTTGTCACTTACGATAATCTTTGGGTTTCCATGTAGCTTTTGAATTGTTTCCATAAATGTAGTAGCAAATGTACTTGCTTTAAATGGATGAGATAATGCATGAAAGTGTCCATACTTGGTAATTCTATCAAATACTGCCACGACGACACTCTTTCCTTTAGAATTAGGTAAACCTGTGATAAAATCCATTGAAATCTCCTCCCAACGTTGACTTGGAATGGATAAATGTTGTAGAAGACCAAGGGTCTTAATTGTCTCAAATTTAATTTGTTGAAAAACCAAACATTCTGCCACAAACTTTTGAACATAAGATTTAAGGCCATTGCAAAAAAATTCTTTCTTCACCCTGTGGTAAGTTTTTATAAATCCTGAGTGTCCTCCTAAAGGAGAAGTGTTCAATTCCAAAATAATATTTTGTTTTAGTTGGGGATTCTTACAAATATATAAGTGATAATAAGGAATAATTTTTCCAACTAAATGTATCAGATGTACTAAGATCTTGCTTCAACTTATGAATGAGTGTCCACACTTATTTTTCCTTATTCCATTCATCCCTTGCTTCGGTTATCCAATTTGGTTGGATAATAGAAATTTCACAAAGCAATGCTTCCACCTCTTCGTCCTCTTGAGAGTGCATCTGCAACAAAATTTAGCTTCTCTTTTTTGTATATGATTTCAAAGTCATAACCTGACATCTGTGTGACCCATTTTTCTACTCTTCTGAAGATAGTCTTTGTCCCAAAAAGTGTTTAAGACTATCATGATCGGTTTTGACCTTCATGTGCCTTCCATTAGGTAAGGTCACCATTTCTTTAGTGCATGTATTATTGCTAACATTTACTTGTCATAACTATATTTCTACAAATACTTTCTTTTGATTGGATGACTTTCAAAAGAAATGGGTCCTCCTTCTTACATTAAAATAGCACCAATTCCATTTCCTGAAGCATCACATTCCACAATAAATTTTTTTGTGAAGTCTGGTGTAGCTAAGACCGGTGCTAGGCTAATTTCCTCTTTAATATGTTCAAAGGCATTAGTTGCTTCAGGAGTCCATGAAAATGCATCTTTCTTCAATAATGTTGTCAAAGGTGTTATTATTCTCCCATAATTCTTAAAAAACTTGTAATAATACCCTATAACCCGAGAAATCCTCGCAACTTCTTTATGGTTGTGGGGACTTTCCATTCCTCAATGGATGTAATTTTGTTATGGTCTACCTTAACACCCTCGAGAGATACAATATGACCCAGATATTCCACCTCTTGTTCTCCAAAGAAACATTTGGATGCTTTTGCATATAATTGTTTCTCCTCCAATAGTTTGATCACCTTGTCAACATGTTGAACATGATCCTTCCAAGACATGCTATAGATTAGTATGTCACCAAAAAATGCTAGCACAAATTTTCAAAGGAAGGGTTTGAAAATGGATTTCATCAACCCTTCAAATGTAGAAGGTGCATTGTTAAGGCCAAAAGGCATGACCAAAAATTCATAATGAACCTCATGAGTTGGAAATCTTGTTTTCAGAATATCTTCATTCTTCATTCTAATTTGATGATATCCTGAACAAAGATCTAACTTGGTAAATTAAATTGTGCCATGTAATTCATCTAATAATTCATCAATCACAGGAATGGGAAATTTATCTTTAATAGTGAGCTTATTGAGCTCCTTATAATTTAGACAGATGCACGATGATCCATCCTTATTGTGCACCAATGCTACTGGAGCAAAGAAAAAACTTTGACTAGGTTGAATTATACCAGCCTCTAACATTTCTGCAATCATACATTAAATTTCTCTCTTTTGGAAATAACGATATCTGTAAGGCATGATTTTTGGAGGAACACTTCCTGGAATCAAATGAATAGCACGATCATTAGCACGAATAGGTGGGAGTCCTTTTGGAGTTTCAAACACCTCGGAATGATTGTCCAAGACTTTTTGGAGATCTAGAGAAATAGATGATTTTGATGTTGGAAATTATAGTGAGCATAATTGTGCAATTATGCCTCATTGTTATTTCTATATAATATTTGTCATGACATTAGAGCTTATTAGCTTTTGCGGCATCCCTGCGATACCTCATAATTCGATTTCCTTTCATTCTGAAAAGAAATTCAGGAAAATTTCTTGAAAACTAAAAGCTACCATCCCCTAATATTGTATCCATTGTACTCCTAGTACAAAAAATACACCTCCCATTGGAATGGAAACCATTGCACTATTCAATACATATTCCCACATGGTTAGCTTTATATTATGGAATTTTCAAGAGAAATTTATAGTTCCTCCCTTTCCAACCATCACTTGACATTCTGGTGCTGGGTATAGGAAAAAATTTAATTCCTTGGCTACCTTACAATGAATAAACTTGTGGGTACTACGCGAATCAATCAACACTATTACCTTTTTCTTCTTGATATGTCCTTCTATCTCGAGATTTTTAGGAGTGGTAATTCCTACCAATGCATTACACAATATGGTCGGACTCATTTCTTCTTCTTCTAGGGTTGTTTGCTGGTGTATATCCTCTTCTTTTGAAGTTTATTGTTCATTTTCTTTCTCCTCTTCACAATCTATGTAAAATAATTTCTTCTCAGGACACTTATGATCTTTAGTGTATTTTCTTTCACAACTGTAGCAAAGCCCTTTTTCTCTTTTTTCTTCAAATTGTTGTGGTGTCAACCTTGTAGATATTGGAATTCTAGGAGTAGCAACACTTCCATCTTTATAGATGTGAGTGGTAGGCTTCCTTGTCACCATAGTTTTACATTCAATTTTTCTTTCCAACCTGAATGCATTATCTAATGAATTAGGTTTCCAAATGCAAACTTCATGTTGGATATTATCCTTTAAATTCCATATGAAGACATCAATCATGTGTTCCTCTGGAATATCAGTTACCCTTATATTCAATTTTTGGAAGTCCTCATAATGTGCTATCACTTCATCCGTAAAAATTGACGAAGTGAAAAAAAATTTATGGGAGAAAAGCCATCGATACCATACAAATGTATTTTGTTGTAAATGTAAAGTTGCAATGCATACCTTTTGTGTGTTTTACACATTATTGAGATCAAAATATTGCTCCATCTGTAGTATCTATGTTACGAGATCCTTGTCGTTAAACTTCCTCATATCCATATTTGGAATATGCTAGTTCCTCCATCCAACATTAGAGTTTATGAAATCATGATTAACATTTATTTTGTTCTCATCATGAGTTTCCTCTACTATATTTTCGCCATTAGGAAACATTTATTGTATCAACTTTGGAAAACCTTCCATGTCTTATTTTAGATCATTCTTCATGTTTTCCATGTTGTCTTTTATTTTTTCTTCCATGTCATCCATATTAGCTTCCATGCCTTTCTTCAAAATTTCCATTTAATTTTTTGTTTCTCTTTGCGAAAGTGAAATTTGGTGTACTTGCTCTTGTAATTTTGATAGATCATGTTGCAATTCTTCATATTCATGAGTCATAGTAGAGTATTAAGAGGGATTAATGGGTGTTCAATTATTTTTAGGGGGAAATTAAGAACCCAATACTGGTATATATGCTCAATAGGCCCTTGGAATCACTTAAAACTAAATTTTCAAACAAGACTTATGCAATTTGAAAAAAATACACACCTTTTTCTTGCTTTTGAGGAGCTCGATATTGAAACTGAATTATCTCTTATTTTCAGATATTCAATATCTAAATTTTTTTCTTGTATTATCCCTCTAAATATTCTTTCGAATGCCATAGGTCTGACCTGATATGGATACTTCAATACAAAATTATGTTGAATCTCCCACAATGACCCAATTATGGACTGGTTCAGTAGAGCGCACTTGTACGACATGCCACATCTCATATTTTCCTCCTTCAGCTCTAAAATTGATATACAGCAAACTACAGTCCATGTACTTGCAATCACTTTTTACAGAATTGCAATCTGATGCTTAGAGAGAGAGTTATGACGATTTTCCCAAGGTCACCACTTTGAGATGAAATTCTGGAGCTTGAAAAAACCCTCATTTCCACAGATCATATCTCCTAAAATATTGTGAGCCAATACCTCAACACTTTATAGGTAGTTCCTTAGGATTTCAGCTTCACTCTATAAAAATTTAAGCTTCTGACACATCGTATAACAAAATTTATAGAGAAAATACCACAAATACCTGTTTAGGTGAAATTCAGGAGCCCTGAAACACCCTAACTTCCACAGATCATATCTTCGAAAATATTGCGAAACAGGATCTGAAATTTGTACATTACGATCCTCAAGATTTTGGCTACGATTTGTAAAAATTTTAGCTTCTCTACCTTTGTAGACAAAAATTTATAGCAAAAATTCCATGATGACCTGTTTGGAGTAGCGAAACCCTAGAATCCAATGCTCTGATACCAAATGTTATGAAACCAACTCCAAAAATATAAGCAGATAGAGATCAACACCTTATAAATCAGCCACTTCGAGGGGGAAACCTCCAATACATTACATAAATGAAAAATTATTTCATTATACAAATGAAAAAATCTCCTTCTATATATAGGGGTCGATGGTGTCACAATATAATCATAGCCGACCTAACAATAATAATGTAAGGAGCAATAATAGAAATATGGGGGTTACAGGAGTACAAAAAATAATAATAAGGGGGGCTACACTAATAAAAATAAGGTACTACATCAGTGATATAGGGACCCAAAATTATAAGATTAATAGTGAGTAGCTTTTAACTTTTAGAGGAAAGTTATACATCCTGAATCATATGAGTTTAAAAGAATTGATCGTGGATGAATATCATCTAAGTACTTATTCTTGACACTCAGGTTACCAGAAAATGATGACAAAAATTAGGAAAGTTTACTTTTGGCACGGTATGTGGAAAAATATTGTTGAATAGATAAATAAGTGTCTGGAATGTGAACAGGTCGAGGTGGAGCATCAACATCCAGCAGGATTGTTGCAGCCTATACCCGTAACATAATGGAAATGGGAGGTCATGTAGTCGGATTTTATAATTGGTCTACCAAGATGGAATAAACATAATGACTCTATAATGGTGGTCATCAATAGGTTGAGAAAAGTAGCTCACTTTATTCTAGTTTAGTCCAATTGCAAAACTCTGCAGATTGTAGACATTTTCATGAGGGAAATATTTAGGTTGCATGGTATTCTAAAAATTTTTATCTTAGATCGATATGTAAAGTTTACCTCGTGCTTTTCGAAGGAATTGTTCATCGGTTTGGGAACATAGATCAAATTTAGCACAACATATCTTCCGCAGACAGATCAAAAAACTAAGCGGGTGAATCGAATCCTAGAATACATGTTGCGCATGTACGTAACGTAACAACCCACAAAGTGGGAATAATATGTACATCTAGTAGAATTTTCATACAATAATGGATATAAGGAGTCTATTAAGATGAGCCCCTTTGTGGCCTTATAAGGGAGACAGTGTCGAATGACCATTAACTGGCGCAGTCTAGAAACTAAATTACTACTTGGACCAGATATTTTGGCTGGAATGAAACAATAAGTAAATAAGATTTGACAAAATCTAAAATTTTCCCAAGATCAAAGTTATTGTGTGTTTACTGCATGAGTGTAATAAAACACCGGTGCTTGGTAGGAGTGGCTGAAATCTACAAGAAATGGTCATAGGTAGAGAGAGTTGCTAGCTGGTTAGTGGAAACATACTAACATGTAAAAAAACTATTTTATGGAAAATTTTGTGCTACAAACAAGAACAATAAAGAAAACAATAATAAAACATAAACAAAAGCTCAATTGATTCAAATGAGCTAATAATCCAAATGGAGAACTAACCCCCTCTTATTAGCCACTATTGGTAAAGAAGCAGCATAATGTTACACAATTATAGTGGATCCTTAGAGTTCTGGAGCTCTAATATCAAATGCAAGGAGAGCTTTACCCTTGAGCTAGTCCTGCAAGGCCTCTCTCTTCTCCTAAGGGATTTGACATGTTGGATGACCAAAAACTCAATTCCCTTACTCTATTGTTGATTCGGAAAACACGCTGTTGGTTTGCTCATCGGCAATTTGGCTAGCATAACAATGTGTTCTCCTTGTCTTCTTCTCATGGTGGCATTTTATAGGAAAGTTCAAATCCTTCTTCCCACTCATGGTACAATTGTGGATAGTGACCCAAGAGTGGGGGTTGATTCCTTTTTGGGCTCACTTGAGGTCTCAAGCTGACTCTAGGTGGCTATCCTTGGGTGGCCTCAAGTGGAAAATATTCTCCTGAAGTGTTTCAAGTGGTCCCAGATGGTGACATTCTGCCATGCTCATGATCGTGTCACCTATTGAGGGAAGGCCACACATACCAGTGTGACTATTGAAGAAAAATGCACATGGAGTGCACTTTGCATGTGTCTTTTGTGCTCAATTTGATAATTTTACCTCTTCACCTTAGAGATTTTTAAATTTTCCAGATTCTCTAATGTTTCTCAGCCCTTTAAATCCTTCTTCTTAACATTTTATGATGTCTTTCGCTTGTCCTATTTTCCAGTGATAATAGTTGGCCCCTAATGTGTGAGGTCTATGAAGAATTTTATAGATGAAATACATTATAGTTTATTTTGTAACCCATGTCAAGAGAGAGAGACCTGCATGCAGCCCAAGGTTGGAGACCCCTTAAGGTGGGTAAAAGAGGGACCATGTTCTGTTGGAAACCTGTAAGAGATAGTATGATACAATAATAAAAAATTTATATGAGGCAGGCATGTCCCATTCTCGTGATGCTTTGGCTAGTTAAAAGCCTATCTAACAGATAAAGGTTATGTTTGTGTCACTGATATGGTATTCATCTACTGATTTTTTTAATGACACCCTTAGGGGCGTTTTTCTTTGATAATAGGTTGAATGTGTTTCCCACATGCATAATCTTGGTATGGCATATAAATGCTCATTGTATGCATGGGTGTATGAGTGGTACCTTCCCATGTAAGCAATGCTAAAAGAGATTCTTATAATGGCATGGGTCTTCGATAAATTTGGACAAAGGAAATGGTTGTGAGGTATGATACCATATTGACATTAAAGCTTTTGTTGTAGTCGAATGTCAGGAGGATCGATGAAATCTATGGTAAATGATGATTCCCATAGTGGCATCTAAGGATTCCACTATTGAGATGAGAAGCCATCTAAGGTACTACTTCCCGTTTGGAGAATGTTTGTTTATGTCAACAAAAAGGAAGCCTCAATGGAATGAGAGAGCTATTGATGCTACGGAAAAAGGTCTCTGATATGATAGTTTTAACATAGGTATGATGGTCAGAACTAGTTGAACATTGATGATGGGAGTTTAGTGGCCCAAGGTCAGAAAATGAAAAAAAAAAGTTTGGTGCCAGTCATAACTATTTATGATGAGAAAATCCCTAGATTTGGTAGGATGTAATGTTCCTTTCTCAGGAAATTGCTACAACAATGAGAATATCTCAGGATATTCTAGAGTTGGAGCTCCAGAAATAAGCAAGCACAATATTGGTGCAACAAAAAAACTCAAATCATAGAAACATGAGAGAAATCCATAGCCACATTATTAATAAATAAAATTAACAACTGATTACAAGATCCTAAGGAAATGTTATACAATATAGGCCATGCTCAGCCTCAAAGAAAAAGTACATAAATCATGATGAAAACACTGCTATACATATGAAATCAAGCTATGATTGCACAGTCCATGAACGAAAACTGCTGCATAATAGTGTCAATATGCAAATATTTCAATATGTGGCTCAAATAAAATAGGGGAAGAAAATTATCAACCCCTGGAAACAATAATGCACAATCCCTAAAAGGATTGGCTACAAAACATACAAAATGGAAATTCTACAGAAATGCCGGAGTTGTTGGGTAGCTGCAGCAACTCAGAAATAGAACTGGATGAGGATGGATGAATTTTATGCTCAAAATAAATATGCCTCCTCCAATGGATCTTTCAGGTGAAAGGATGATCCCTTTGCCAAAGATATTTTCCTCCAATACTCTGCAAGAGCCCTACTTCAAATTCTCCTCCCAAAATAACGCAGTCTCTGAATGGAACTGCATTGTAGGGCTATGGAAAGAGTTTTCCTTGATGCCAAAATCTACAATATGCTCCATAAGGCCTCCAAACTGATATCCCAGAGCAAGGAGGGACTCCTCCTCTGAAAAATAGCTGAAGGGGATGGTGTAGTGAACCCTCATTGCAACACCTAGCAACACAGTGTTATTCTACTGCAGAAACGATGCTATCTTGATGGAGGATGCTTGGCCTCAAGCATGGATGTGAATAAAAGGAAGAAAAATCCCTCAAGAGACCTCTCAAGAAGGGGAAGGAACCCTAAAGATTAATTCCTCTGGAAATTCTTGCTAAATAGCAGAGACTGCACAATTGTCTGAGCACACAATGCAAAGAATAATCATAAGCATGAGAAACAATGGTTGCCTTGTCCTCCTTTTAAACAACTGAAAGCCCCTCTCCATGGGCCCCACTCCTTTTAGGGTTTCCTCCACCAAATAAACCTTTCCTCATCCATAATACGCTGCTTCTCTAAGTGTCCTCCACCTCTTGGCCCAATGTTGTTGACTTGGTCAAACTTAACAAAGCCTCCTTGCAAATAACCTTGTTCACACATGAGGGTGTGCAAACCATCTCCAAAGATGATCCCCTTTCATATTATGAGGGATTTTATTGAGAATATAATTATGCATGGGCCTCCTTACCCACTTATTCTCTTTCTAAGTGAAATCAGCAAAAATTAATGTTCCAAATTATTGTCGGAAAATTTTGGAACATTACAGTCCTCCGCTCCCAAATGTTGCTTGTCCTCAAGAAACTGCAAGGATAGAACTGGATAGAATCTCCTCAAGGCATGGAGTCTATAATGTTTTGAGGAACATCTTCCTCATGTGGATCCTCCATCCCCCAAGCAATCATCCATGCAAAATGATTTGCCTTCCAACTAGGGAACTCCTGGAAACTGTCTTCCACCTTTGGCTCCGACAAAGTAGGTGGGATGAAAATATGATCATGGTAGAAAGTGTAGCCTACCCCATGCTATCCTTATCTCCACTCATGATAAGTGTAGAGATATTGTTGATCCTGGGCTGCAAAATACTTTCCCTCAAGTGGAAAGATTAAGACAATATCCCCAAGTATCTCTCCTCCAATGCTGCAAATCATGCTAGCCCAAGCATCTCCATATATGATGAGTTGGAAATAATCAATATATGATATCTCCTCTAACATATGGCTCACCTCATAAAGTGACAAATGTGTTGTTAAGGTAACCATATCATGTCCCATGTTCCCCTTAGAACATGTAGTGCAAAAGGTGTGAGGAATTTCTCCCTCTAAGGACACATTCACCCAATGTGTCTCTCTTCCAATCATGCTCCCAAGAAAATCTCTAGCAATATCAATGAAGGGAAACATAAGGAGAATAATTTTTGCTGCCATGTGTAGTAAATGAGAAGGACAATGGTCCCCCAAATGTATCCAACACAGTTTGACTCTCCACTGCCATAGAAAATAAAATGATGGGTAGCCTCCCCACCATTTGCTTGCTACCTTGGTCTTCTCACAAATCTGGAGAAAGTGAAAGATGTAACGTGCATTGTGAGTACATTATCCATGAGAAATATCCTCCTTGTGACCACTTAGGGAGTGAATATCCACAATGGCCTCATGTAGACCATCAAATCTAGAAGGAATAATATCCTTCCTTTGAGAAAATCCCTGCATATATATCGTTAAGAGATGCATATATATAGAAAAACCACTATGCAATCCAAGAATACTCCTACCATATGTTATGCTCATGTAAATGGAGTGGCTCATAGATGAGTGTCCCCTCATCCTCAAAGGGAAAATATTTGACTGTGCTAACTCCTCCATCTCCTCATGATCTATGGAGTGCCTCCTCAAGTTCTTCAAGTGGTGCCTCCCACAAGAAGTATAGAAATATAATGTGGCATTTGTGGTTGGCCCATGGCTCCTCCTGAAATGTAAAACATGTATAGTAGGGAGAATCATGCTCCTAATGGGCATCCTCAATCTCAAGCCCACTCTCCAATAAAATCCTCCCATGAACATATACATATCAGTAATACATGGGAGCAAAAAAAAAATAGAAACAAGTTGTCATATGACAATCGGAAAGTGGATCAAGGTCCCACACAAGGAACCAGCACAGTGCATCCCTTTCCTACATCAAATAAAATGAAAAAACGTGCTCTCCCATCAACTTACATGCTTCCACAATCATTTTACAAAACATAAACATGAAAGTAAAATTTGGTGCCAATGGTGCACACCAAGAATCATGTGGCCTTTCCCACAAACCACCAATGAGATAGCAAATCTCAGTGCTACAAATGGCTTAAAATACATAAAATTACAATATTTAAGAAGGAATAATCCTCCTTAGTAAAATATGCTGCACATAATAAGACCAGAAGTACAAAATATAAGATGAAATTGTAGATTCTCCATCATGTAGTGGAAAAATTGAGCTGAAATGGATCAACTGAAAATACTCCCTTATTCCCAATGAGTAGGAAGGTGGTTGTGATATCCTCATCATCATCCTCTGGGCTCTATGTCTCTCTATATGCTGATGTATGTCCTGCTGAATGCCCTCGCAAATTAACTCCTCTGCCAAGGTAAGATATGCATCAAGATGCATGGAAAAGAAGTCCTCATATGTTGCATTCAGCAACTTCTCCTTAAGACTAGAATATCTAGTCAAGAAGACTCTTCCATGTGAATAGATGACCATATAATCCACGATATACTCATCATCTATATCTGGGTCATCTATAATCATGCATGCACCAAGATCCTTGGAGTACTCAACCAAGTGTTGAGATCTCCTGTAAGGATCAATCCTCCTCAGGGACAGTACTAGTCATCTGGCATGTGTAGCTCTCCTCAAGCTGCTGTCTGCTACTTTGACATCCCTCATGCCAAATTTCTCCTCCAAACTCTTCACCTCTCCAAAGTACAAGAGAGATGAATCCAAAGACAAAATGTCTCTCATCAATGATAGAACAGGTGGCCTCCCTGGTGGAATGCCTCTATGCAGTGGGACATCTATGTCAAGAGTGGACTGCACATATCGTTGGGAAATATTACCCTTGATCTCACAATGCAATAAAATCTACCTCCTCTTTGCACTAGCTCTCTGAGATAGAGAAGGGTGTGGAATCCACATCATATGATGTTGCTCTCCCTTCCTCCCTCCTTCTAGCTGCAGTGCTTCACAATCATGTTTCTCATTGATTGTGTTGGGACCTCCATGAATAATATCCTAGGGTCCTCCTTACAAATGTGTAATAATCCCTCTAGTTGGAGCAAGAGCTCCTCCTTTCTCGGCATGAGGTGCTAGATCAACTCTAGAAATGACAGTGTTGTTGCCCTTAGCTTCCTCAACATGAGTGGGAAACCCCTAGTAAATGGATCCTATTTTGAAAAAGAGATCCCTTTGCCTCTTTATGCTAAAACTGAATATCTTGCCTCCAAATAAGCATCATGAAATATATCAGCCTCCTTCTTAGCTTTCTGCAGTGATTCTGAGTCTATGGGTTTCTTCATTACATGCAAGGGTTTTGTTTGTTTAAATGTGTTTTCTCCCTTCACATGTGCTTCAGAATTACCAAATCTTTTCATCAAAGTTCTAATGAAAATTGTATAGGAAGAGGTATTTACATTTTTCAAAGTAAATGACTCAAATAACCACCATGCATATACCTTACCTCTCAAGTGCAGCGCTACTACTCTGATAGCTTCATCTTCGGTAATCTGATGTTGCTACAAAAAGGTGTCTAGCTCTTCTATCCAAGCCCTGGCTGAACAGGTAGGGGAACCATCAAATATAGATATTAAAAATATATCCTCATCATGTTGCTTGCTCCTCCTCACCATGATCTTGCAAAACTCTGGAAAAGTAATATGATCTCCAAACCTCTGGGTTTGAGACTCATACTCATGTAAGAAACCTCCAAGAGTTCCTTTCTTCAACATTCCTCCTTCTTCTTTTCTTCTCATGGAAAAACTGGCCATGTGATTGTGCCGTATATTATATGGTGTAGCTATATGCTCACATCGCCTACAAGAAAATATAGGGTTTGACTCAGTTTCAAACCCTCTTGGAGATCCTGTACCAATCTCCCTCATTAGCTCTTCAAATTCTTCATGAATGCTCTGTACAGATTTTGGAAAAATCTTTGTGAGCTCTTCTTCCCTCTTTTCTCCATATAATGGAGTCTTCATTTTCTCTCCCCTTGATAGCACTGGAAATTTCCCGTTTCAGGAATATCAAAATTCTATTCCAAAGATTGACTGCAAGGGCATTTACTGGATATGTCACCTTTGAAAAAAGAATGAGATCCAGAGGCTACCTGGCCATCTGCAGACTCTGTCTATAGAGCTCTAAATATTCCCCCTTTAGAGATTCATCACTTTGGCTTGAAGCCACAGGATGAGCCAAAGATCATGCTCTAATACCACTATAATTTTCCTTTTTCAGGAAATTGCTACAACAATGAGAATATCTCAAGATATTCTAGAGTTGGAGCTCTAGCAAGAAGCAAGCACAATATTGGTGCAGCACCAACACTCAACTCATAGAAACATGGGAGAAATCCATAACCATATTATTAAGAAATAGCAGTAACAACTAAGTACAATATCTTGAGGAATTGTTATACAAGATAGGCCATGCTCAGCCTCAAAGAACAAGTACATAAATCATGATGAGAACACAGCTATACATATGAACTCAAGCTATGACTGCGTACTCCATGAAGGGAAAATTCTACATAATAGTGTCAATACACAAATATGTCAATATGTGGCTCAAATACAATAGGGGAAGAAAAGTCTCAACCCTTGCAAACAATAATGCACAATCCCTAAAAGGATTGGCTGCAAAACATACAAAATGGCAATTCTATAGAAATTCCAGAGTTGCTGGGTAGCTGCAGCAACTTAGAAATAGAACTGGATGAGGATGGCTGAATCTGATGCTCAAAATGAATATGCCTCCTCCAATGTATCTTTCAGGTGCAAGGTTGATCCCTTAACCAAAGATCTCTCCCTCCAATAATTTTCAAGAGCCCCACTGCAAATGCTCCTCTCAAAATAACGTCGTCTCCAAATGGAACTACGCTATAGAGCTATGGAAAGAGTTGGCCTTGATGCCAAAATCTGCAATATGCTCTAGAAAACCTCCAAAATTATATCCCAAAGGAAATAGGGACTCCTCTGAAAAATAGCTAAAGGGGATGGTATAGTGAACCCTCACTGCAACACCTAGCAACACAGTGTTATTCTGTTGCAGAAATAACGCTATCTTGATGGAGGATAGTTGGCCTCAAGCTTGGATGTGAGGAAAATGAAGAAAAATCCCTCAAGAGACCTCTCAAGAAGGATAAGGAATCCTAAATAGGAATCCCTCTGAAAATTCTTGCTAAACAGCAGAGAATGCACAATTGTCTGAACAGACAATGCAAAGAATAATCATAAGCATGAGAAACAATGGTTGCCTTGTCCTCCTTTTAAACAACTGAAAGCCCCTCTCCATGGGTACCACTCCTTTTAGGGTTTCCTCCACCAAATAACCCTTTCCTCATTCATATTGTGCTGCTTCTCTAAGTGTGCTCCACCTCTTGGCCCAGTTCTATTGACTTGGTCAAACTTAACCAAGCCTCCTTGAAAATAACCTTGTTCACACATGAGGGTGTGAAAACTAGCTCCAAAGATGATCCCCTTTCATATTATGAGGGATTTTATTGAGAATATGATTATGCATGGGCCTCCTTACCCACTTATTCTCTTTCTAAGTGAAATCTGCAAAAATTAATGTTCCAAATTATTGTTGGAAAATTTTGGAACATTACATACGATGTCCAGGGGTGGGTATATGTTGGTTATGAATGTCGTGGTGGATTTGTGTGAAAGAAGTGATGCTCCAACCAAGGGTGATTGGCGACTGCTGAAATGGGAGAAAAATGGGTGCATGGTTGGGGGATTTTCTCCTATAAATCTTTGTACACCTGCCAAAAGAATAAAAAATGGGTTTGGATTGTACAAAACACAGAGACGGGTGCCCCCAAAATGCCTGCTCTAGAACCTTCAGAGCTGATGCAGCAAAGCTGCGTCTTTCACCTCTTCTAATGCCAGCCTCTAATGATGCCATATTTTCCCAAGAATTAAAACTTAATCTCGGTTTGAATATATAAACCCTTATTAACTTAAAAATAAGCATGGATTAGCCTTGGGGTCCCACTTTAAATCATTTTGTATATCAATACTTTTCGTCTTTAATAAGAGTTTTCTTAATTACTGTTGGAAGATGGATCTTCTGTCATCAATTTTATTTCATCAATGATCCAATAGTATTCGCATTTCCTTCCTCTAGCAAATAGCACACCCAATCACACACGATAAAAGAGGTTTTGATGGTTGATGTGTCAACCTCCGAACTTTATCACATTACTTTGATATTTACCTCTTGCTGATCAAAAGTGGTGCGATATTCACTGGTGGTTTTCTAAAACCACTCCGAATCACATTGTATTGTATTGTTGCATGAAAAATTTCCCAACTCGATCCGGTTATTGAACCAGTTGTTCAACACTTCTTTCCGGTGAATTAGTTCATCAAATTAAAAGGAAAATTAATACTTTTCATGCCTTTTCACTATTAAACATTCATCTAACCCCAACTCCACACTATAATTTCTACAACATTTCTCAACATCAAAATCAATGCATTATAAGACTATTAATACACATCGAAACATGAAATTTCCACACATACAGATCCTCACTGTTTTTTATATTTTTCATAAAATATTTATAAAAGAAGACATTCTATTTGACTAATGTCAATCCTCCTCCATGAGATCCAACTGTTATTTTTGGGCCCTCATCTCTACCTCTATCTAACCTCTCGCTCAATAATATTTTCTCCTGTCAAGTATCCCCCTCTCATATTTTATTCAAAAGATCACAATTTATACAATTATGGATTAATGAACCAAATCAGTTTACACCTAGTAATTTCTCACTCTTTCCTAAAATATCTCTTTATCTCCAGTATGTTATCAAACAAAATCCCAATTTAAACAATCAAATCCCTCAAATCCTCACCCTTCCTAAGATTACTCAATTGTTACTAAGATCCTTTCATTCACGAAATATTCTCCACAAATTGAATTTACAATTTAGAATTTTCTCAAACTCAACTAAACTTAGGAAAATAAATAAAATGATTAAAGGAAAACACTGCCTTTAGTAAATGTGGAATAAGGCTCATGGGTCTTATAATTTTTTACTAATGCTCCTGCATCAGACTCCCCGAGTTGAAAGTTTTCATGACCTCCTAGTCATGTGTTTATTATATCAAATCGTCCAGACTCCCAAACCTAACTTTGTAACTTGTAATCTCTTTCATCACACTACTGCTTCATTTCTTCTGTCACTATTGCTTTAGTCCTTCTAGGTTTCCAAATCTTATGCTACTGCTATCCTCTCTCTTTGCTGATGCAAATTTCTTTTGTTAATTTCTCTTCTTTGCTAGTTCTCTTTTTAACTGACTTCTTCATCCAAAATTTCTCAATTTCCTCTTTACTCTTTGCCTTTACTTTAACTCCATTGACAACTAACTACTATAGATTCTCTTTTGTCATAGTAATTATGAAATTTCTATCCAAATTTACCTTACCTCTCTCATTGATAACCTGTTGGTTGCACTTTATAGCTTCCCTTTCATTTCTATGAAAGTCAATCGTTTCCTCTATATTATCAGGTTCACTTAATAACTTTTCCAAAAAATTAAATCTTCCCTCATATTTGATAAGCATGTCATTTACATATGGCTTCTCTTTCCTGTATAAAATAGAATTTCCATCACAATTGTCAGATTTAAAATTACTATGTTTTTCAGTCTCCAGAGATAATTCTTCCATCAAGTCTTTATGTTGATGTTCTACAAGATTCATGAAACTATCAGCACTTTACTCTGCATTATATAGTGTTACTTGTTCTGACACAAGGCTATCATTCAAAAATTCAATAACTAGAATCTCTTGGAGCATATCATTGTGAAATATCGTTTCATCTTCTCTACTGATACCATTGCAACAAAATGATGTTGTTTCATCTTCATATATAACAGAAAAAAAAATTATGTTTTTCTAAAGCTTCTTCATGTTTTACAAACTCATACAAATAATGAATTTTAAAATCATAAAATTCCTCAAATTATATATCTATCAACATCATCACACATTCCTTCACATTTTCCAGAATACTTCTATCTTGATTTTCTATTGAAGATGCTTCATTTTGGTTATCATCACAAAATATCATTTTCTTATCTTCAACTTCTTTAATTATAAAAATTTCCCTGTCAATGCCATTATTCTCAAAATTATTAAATACATGCTCAAAATAATTTTCTATTCCAGTCATTTCTTCTAGTAATATCACTTCTTCATCAACATGCATAAGCACATTGTCAAATTGCTATCCATTACTTGTCAAACCTGAAAACATACACAAAACAACAGTTTTAAAAATACAAGGTTCTTCATTTGAAGCTGCAGTGATTAGATATTTATGCTTCTTTGAACTATTATTATAGTTCACTAAGTTATTGAGAAATTATTCCTGAAAATCTCTAATTTCTTTTTTCATCAAATAATACCTCTTGAAGTGCAGCTTCTTGACTATGCTTGGCAACTTCATCATAGGTTTGTATAATACCTTCATGTTCTACATAATTCTCTCCGTAACCTTCTCTATCCAAGTAAGATAGTAATTTCTTTCTCTCTTCAATGACAAGACTTTGATCCTTCAAAATCTTCCTTGACTTAATTTCTTGAGCTGAGTTCTTTGTCTCCACTTCACAAATATGAAATGCATTTATTTCCTTTTCTCTGTCCACTTTCCATTGGTTTTCTATCCATGTTAAAATTCATTCAAACATGATCCAATAAGCTTTTAAGAAGAGAATACACAACCATTCACTCATACATTTTAATTTTCTCCACCAATTGAAGTCTTGAACTCCTTTATGAATCTGCTTTTATGTTTTTCTTTCTTTTGCCGCTTTCACTTTTTCATGCTTAGGCTCAATTTCATTAAGTTTCATACCTACAAATGTACATTCACACAAATAATTAATCCTAGAAATATGAGACTTTCTTGTCTGTGTAGATTCTACCAACACCTTTCTATCATGATGATCTATATAGATCATCTCTTCATCGTTATCATCACTGTCTCTTTCCCCAAGGTTAGGTCCTTTATCTGGTTTACAAATGGATTCTTTTTTCTATTCTCAACTGTTCAGAGTATTAATTTCTCAACAAGTAATTCCCTGACAGGCCACTTAACTCTTTTCCCCACATAAAATATTTGTTTCAATTCCTCTCTGATTCCTTTCTGTATCAGCTTTGTCAAATGACTGAGTTGTGTCTTCATCTCATCCACCTCTATGTAAATTTCTTCTGTACTCATTCATTTGAATCCAACTTCTTTGGCATTCTTTTCTCTCTGTCTGTGACTTTCCATTGTATCCCTACAATGACTAACAATATTCAAATTCATTTCTTCCTTTGGTGAACTTTCCTTGTTCACTGGTGAGCTGCAACCAACCCGTCTTTCTTCTGTAACAAGTTTGTTACTTCTCAGCCATACCAAATCATCCTTTCGGTATATTTTTTTTTCTAAGTTCTCTGCACTAGAACTGTTTCTTCTCCTTTATTCCATTGTGGCTTCAGAACCTCTTCTATCTAAGCTATGAATATCAGTAGTCATATTTTTCTCTATCTTCATGAGTTCCTCACTCACTATAAGTTGTACTAAAGCCTCTGCAACAACAATTCCTCCCTGCTGCCACTTACCCTACCAAGATTTCCTCTATACTTGGTATTTTGGCAAGTACCGGTTCTCTATTCTATGGAGCCTCTTGAGAATTCTCTCTACTCCTTTTAGGCTTCAACTCATCAGCACCTTTTAAGAACACAACTGTCCTTTTTTATCCAACCTATGTTGCAATTCTTTAAGGTTCTGCCACATTCTTCTTTCACTTATAAATCACTTACCATCTTCCTTGACCTCTTTTGCTAAGTTACTTCCTCCTTGTCTGCATATTGATATTTGCAAACATAATCTTCAACCCAGAGTAAAAATAACACTTACCTTCTCACCTTCAAGATCTCTATGTGATCATGTTTCACCATTCATCTGCACTGTATCTGTATGTGATGCAATATATCAGATTCAAAATCTGATCTTCTCTCTCATATCACCATTGTACTTGTATAATCTTACCTCAACATTCATCAAAGTTTTTCTTCAAACCTACGATATTTATTCAAAGATGTCTTAAAGCTAATTCCCATTCCATCAATTAAATATTTTCCAAATGATTCATGTGTCCACTATTTGACTATTCATTCAAAATACTTCATATAATCAACAAATATATCTCATCTTAGACTTTATATTGAACACATCAGCTTTTAAGATCAATTAAGATTCAATATGACCTTCAATAATATTTAAAAAATTCATCATAGACACTACAAATTCCTTCTGATAATGTTTTTGTAAGCAAATCTTCTCTTTCTTCTACAAATTTCAAATTTTAATTCTTGTAGTGGCTCCCCTTTCATATCTATTGAATCCAGTCTTCATTCTAACTGTTCCTTCAACCATCAATATCATTTTCTTCACAATACTTAAGCAATCCTCAATAATTCTTTAGTTTTTACAAAATTCTTTAAATGATTTAAATGTCTTCATTGACATAGAAAACCACTCTTCTATTTGACTTTAAATTCAAAACCTTTTTTAGTTAAAATTACCTTTTCAATCAAACCAATCATTCAATCAATGTTACGTTTAAACATTATTAAGCACTGAATTATAATATAGAAATTTCAATTTCCTGTAAGGAAAATATCTTCTCCTCTGACATTTCATTCCCTTACTGTTCTCCAAACATTAAAATCAAAATAAATTTTATTACCCGACCTGCAACACCTTGTAGTAATTCACAAAATTCAATAGTCTTTTCATATTTTGGTTTTGAATAATACACATTGCTCAATAATACATGACCAATGCCAACTAAATCCTGAAGCATATGGACTTAATTGATCTCCTTTGACAAATCCTTCAAAATACTAGCCTCTTACCCACGAAGCTTCAAGAAAAATTTGAATGATTCCAGCATTGATGCTAAGAAACCATATTATCCTTCCAATCTGGCATAATACTGTAATGCTACAGAAATGCGGCAAACAAATGGAATTTCTGAAGGATCCCTTGCACCATCTCTTGCAGTCAATAATTATGCTTTCTTCTCTACTGTTGTTGTGATCATTCCAAATACTTTTTACTTTAAAAAAAATATTGTTCTTTGTCAGATGAAATTTATATACATGCTGCAATAAAATTCAATTTCTAAACCAAATTCCACATAATATTAAACTCTTCTCTGGTAACACAAATGACACATCAAAACTGCATCTTTCACCTCTTCTTATGCGAGGCCCTAATGATGCCGGATTTTCCCAGCACTTAAAACTTAATATTTGTTTGAATATATAACCCCTTATTAACTTTCAAATAAGCAAGGATTAGTCTTGGGGTCCCACATTAAATCCTTTTGTACCCTAGTACTTTCTATTTTTAATAAAAAATTTCTTAATTACTATTGGATCATGGATCTTCCACCATTGATTTTATTCCATCAATGATCAAACAATATTCACATTTCCTTCCTCTATCAAATAGCACACTTGATCACGAGCAGTAAAAGAGGTTTTGATGGCTGGCATGTCAAAATCTAAGCTATATCGCATTACTTTGATATTTACCTCTTGTTGATCAAAATTGGTGCAATAATCACTGGTGGTTTTCTGAAACCACTCCAAATCACATTGTATTGTATTGACTGATTATTGAACCATTTTTTCAACACTTCTTTCCGGAAAATAAATTCATCATATAAAAATGAAACTTAATAATTTTCATGCTTTTTCACTATTAAACATTCATCTAACCCTAAATCCGCACAAGAATTTCTATAGCATTTCTCAACTTCAAAATCAATGCATTATAAGACTATAATACACATTGAAACACGAAATTTCCACACATACAAATCCTCACTGTTTTTGATATTTTTCATAAAATATTTACAAAAGAAAACATTTTGTTTGTCTGCTGTCAATCCTCCTCCATGAGACCTGACTGGTGGTTTAGGGCCATCATCTATACCTCTATCTAACCTCTCGCTCACTAATCTTTTCTCATGTCAACTATCCCCCTCTCTCATCTTTTATTCAAAGATCACAATTTATACAATTATGGATTCATTAACCAAATCAATTTAAACCTAGTAATTTCTCACTCTTTCCTAAAGTATCTCTTCATCTCCACTCTTTTCTCAAAAAAATTCTGTATGTTATTGCTATCTTTTGTATCTTCTTATTCCGGCCTTTTTCTATTTGGTGATCTATCGCACACTAGATCACAGAGAAATGACTCCTTGTGATTTCCATTACAACACCATAACACCAATAAAACCTTTCTCCTGATATGTCCAACCTAAGTGTGAAAGAGCACCTCTCAATCATAAAACACAAGATATCATATAAGGAAGGATGAACATCTCTGCAAGGAAACAGGGGTTTGCTATGACTAGGTGTGCAAGAGCCACATGGAAATCAAACTTGATATGCAGACTGAAATGAATATAATGTCATTATCCTATCTCCTTTCTCTAATTAGGAATTCCAATGAGGTGTATAAATAAAACCAAAAATTGGTTGATTTAGTTAGGCCACAAGTTCCTCTAGGTGGCCCTTCGGTAAAACACGTAAACCATGCCTAAAAAATAGGATATTTAATATATTTTTCATATTTTAAATTATATATGTGGGTTCCATATATAGGTATCTGCATGTGTACGTTATTTTTGAAGGTCATATTTGTATATGGAATTCAAAATATTTCATTTTAATAAATGGTCAAGTATAAATGGCAAAGGGCTTCCCAAGGCCATAGAAGGGCATCATAATTACAAGAGTGTTGAATGATTTTATAACACAAGGATATGAGTATTGGTAGCATGTTGATTAGAAGGGGAAAAAATTACATGCATAATCATCCCATATAAGAGGTTCTTACTTGATAATACATAAAGTCGTGTTGGTGGCCATGAAAAATGGGTTTCTCTTCATTTTGGGCTCCACGTTTTGCCACATATTTGGAAATTTGAGGTAGTAAAGACTTAATAAACCAATCACGAAGAAATTCATTAGGAATCACAATTTATAATAAATATTTCCATGTCCTTCACTTATTAATATGATAAAAAAAAAGTGTGTGGATTTATCCTGATAGAATATAGTGATAATATCTATATTAGCCTCATATCTAATAGGTAATTGATAATTATTAACAAAGATTTGTGCCAAAATATAAGAAATTGTTATAAGTGATAGATTCAAGATCAATATACTATTAATAAAAACCAATGGTGAGAGTCCATTAAAATGGACACATCCTAATACTATCACCCATAAAAGAGTTGGACGAAAAACATATATGATAAATAGAGATATCGAATACAAGGTATTCTTGAGGTTTTCCATCGAATTCTAGAATGTTTGCTGGCAGCTTATCTGGAATAGGTGGCCATGCAATATTATGTTTGATGGGGTAATTCATTAACTTAGAAACATCAGCCAAAGCTAAAGCTTCTAAGAGAGGCGATGTGAATGAATCTTAGGAGAAGTTAGAGGCTCCTTGTGACCCATGTGGAGGATGTGCTCCCCCCATAACATTTTTTATATTATTAGGGATACACATGGAAGTGGGATGACTAGAGATGTTAGCTTCGACACCCATGTAAACATGATATTAGTTAATTCCCAAAGTGTAAATGGCCCTTTTGCAAGAATTTCCACGTTTTTGTGGAGAGGATTAGGATCCCAAAGATTATATATTAAAAACATGTTTTTTTTCCATAAAAAAATTCCATGGATCATATGTATGACCCTAAAACATAGATCCTCCAATTGATTGAACCGAAAATTATTTGTAGATCCAGAAGAAACAAATATACCACCATTGTTGCTATAGGATTACATCACTACTACTGTATATTTGTAGAAAGTTCTAGGATGGGGAATTGTGCCAAAGCATATAAGTAAGGGTTTAATAAAATTGGATGACAATTGTATTTATAATTTAACAATTATAAAATCTAAGTATTTTTTAGAAGCTCAAAGGGTTTATTTTCATTCATAACAAAATAAAACTTTAAGTTGATTTTGAAAGAATAGATTAATAATCTATGTGATTGTTAAACATTCATAATGAATATTTAATTAATTAAATACACTTCATGCATGGAGAAATTTGTTTACAACCAAAAAATATATGGTCAATAGATGAGAAAAATAAAAAATAAAGATATATATAGGAACTAACTTAACAAAATTGTTTAGTTAATTAGTCTCTTTTAATGATTATAAATTTGCAGGATGGCAGGGAGATTGATATTCAATCTAGCCTTCTCAAAACTCCTATGTTACCTTGAACATGTGCATAAATACATATTAAAAACATATATTAATAACCAGACAAACTCACATGAATACACAAGTTGTTAAGAATGAAGCGATAATGCTTCAATTATCTTCAGAAATAGTTCAGAATATTACAATCATGTCACTTTATCATCACAAGGGTTCCACCCTTTATGATTTGAATTACAAAATAATTCTAGAGAGTAATTTAAAAATATCTAAATTGTAAGTAAAATTTATTACAAAATGAAATATTATCCAAAAATGGTTTTGATATTAAAAAAATAGAACACAAAAATAGTTATTTTTAACTGATTTTAATAATCAACACATAGTTTGAGGTTTTCATTTGATGAATTCTGTTATAACCTGCATTTTTTTCTTTCCACCCCTCCTATTTTTCTTTATGCTCCTTTTTCAATTCTTTCCGTTAATTGAAATCATGTATTCTATTTTACTTGATAAGTTCCAAGAACTTATCCCACCTTTTATCATATAGTATTGAAAATTTCGTTACCTTCCTGTATGCCTCATCGACTTTTGTGTCTTTCTCAAAAGTTGGCCTAGTAATGAGTAAGTGTTGAGATTGATGTTGAATAAAAATATTGTAATCTAGGCCTTCCATGAAAGCTTTACCACTGATCATTCCTTTAACTTTACCAAACTTAGTTTTAACTGTTGCTATCTCATGCAATTTGTGCTGATAATTTTCTAGTGGAATCAATTTGGCCACTAGAAACTTGTAGATATAGAAGCCCTTTCTGACGCAAAACATTAAGTATTCTATGAAATTTTCTAATCCATAATTCTATTTTTTTTACATTTTCTTTCTATTTTAAACATTACATTTCTCTTTGTCAAAAATTTCCTTTCTTCTAGGACTCCATAAGTCATGTCTTCAATTAAAAATTATTTTATCTCTTCTATTGTTTTAGAATTCAATAGCTTAATAATTATAGTTTCTTCTCCTGGATCTGCAATAGCTCCTCTTATTAAAAATTTACTTCAATTGATTGCCACAATTCAAGCAATGTTGCATTAACATAAATCCAAATTTTTTCTTTAGATTCACATAATGTTTTGCAACTAATGATTCACTGTCATTCTTATCCAAGTGTTTAGTTAATATTATTTTTTTAGCATTTCATGCAAATATGCATTATTAGATTTCATTTTATTATCTTGGGTTTTCTCCAATTAGGCTATGATATTTTCAATCACCATATCTTTTATTGAAAAAACTCACATGGCTTTATATACTTTCTCTATTGGATTATGGCTGGTAGATTATGTTTTTGTTATAGATACAATTGTTGTATATTTTCCCACTCTAGTGTTTATTTGGAGTTCTCTTTCCCTAATTAATGTATCCATCCATGCTTTCATTTTCTGGATCTACATATTTTGTCCAATGTTCATCTAAAACAAATTTTCTCTCTTTCTCTAGTTTACTTACTTATTGTGCTTTTGAATGCTCATTTGTTAGTAGTTTTAAGTGTTTTGTCAATGCATATATGTTTGCATATCTACATTTATTTATTTCCTCATATTCCTTAAATCATTATTATTCAATTCTAATTTTAAAACCAGGTCTTCAAGTCCTTAAATTTTGCTATCCTTTGGTAAAGAAGCTATTTTTTCTAACTTCAACTAAGAATGAATATTGTTTAAATATGTTTGTATATTAGAATATGCCATGGCAGAACTTGTCAAAGATATATATATCATCTCTCGTTCTTCGTTGTGAATGACAATTTTCTTTATGGAATGAATCTATTTAGTATCAAAAGATAGCAGGGAAGTTCTATAGCCTTCAACACTCTTAGGAACAAGGAACTTTTGTTCCAAAAATGATAATTGGAGCTATCCTTTTTCATTGTACAAGGAAGAAAGTAAATTCTTTTTGTTGTAGAAGAATGTTTCCAAAACTCTGCATATGTTGAATTTTTTAATGCTTCATTATTCTTCTTCATCTCTAAATATATTGAAAAAGTACTTTGTTTCCTTGAACAAGAAGGAGAAGAGGGAGAATTTTTTGTATTAGGTTCTTATATATGTTGTAAATAAAATGCATGATATCCAGAAGGTGTAATGGTAGCAGGTTCCTTAGAAGTCTGAACTTTTGAATATTCTTCCTCAACATTTGTTGTTTCCCTTCTCATAATTACTTTGAATGTTGTTTTTTGCAACTTTGCTTCTGCTAGATAAAATATTCCTCTCAGAATTTTTAATTATTTCTCTATCATTATTTTAGTTTATAATGCAGTGTAACTCACGAATAACTCATCCACTTCCTACAATGTATTTTCCTCCCATTCTTCCTTGTTCACATATTGTTCAATTTCTGGCTTTACCATGTGGACATAGGGTGTTGAATTTTGTGCAACTGTCATTGATGATATAATTCCTAATGGATTATAAGACCAACTAAAACTTAACCTAAATTTCATCTATTTCAACAACTCATTTACTTCCTTATCTAAAGCTCTAGTGTTGGCTATGAATCCACCAACCTATGCCTTCAGTTTGAATTGAGATTTTTCTTTTCTAGAAACAAAATTAGCATCATCCATGTTCATCCCTTGTCTAATATATTCAAGTGAAAAAAAACTCATGGGGAGGAAAATTGGCAATTTTTATGGTGAAATATCATGCCCATAAATTATGATCTTTGTAATGTTCTAGTATAAATACTAGTCTCCAACTTTGTACTTTTCACTTAGATGAAAGATTGTTTTAATATATGTGGAAACTCTCAGAACTACATCACTATTTAACAAAAAAATTTCCATATAGAAAAAGTGGTTGAAAAAATCACTAAAAGAAATTTCCTTAGAAGTTTTCCTCACTAATGAGGTCCAATGAATCACTGATTCTGGTCTGCCTGTGGCATCAAATTTCTGTAAGGGAAACTTAAATATATATGACTAGTGATGAAAGAATAAGTAAAGGAAAAAATGATTGGTGCTTTAAATATCCTTCGACACTGAACTTTAAAAAATGATCATGAATGTTGTCTAAGATAAACTGGTTGTAATTGAACATAATTGAAGGTTTTTTACCAGAGGAACGGAGTGGTAAAATTCCTTAGATAGTGTCATCAATCGATTGATCACTGGGATATCCTAATAGAACATAAATTAGGGAAATCACCTGCCCAGATATCTTAGGGAACATTGCGAAAGAATACGTTGGGTTTTTTCATGGAAATTCATAGTTCTCTTCATAAAGGATTGAAAAATATGGGATATTTTTCAAAAGGAAAGTCTTTGATAAATATCCATTAAAGAATCCATAGAAAAAGGGGAAAGGTATTCTCAAGAATTTAACTTAAGGGCCTGGAAGATTTACTCTGGGGTTATACAAAGCAAGGTTTCAATATTCTAAGAAATAACATCTCTCTTACTAGGAATATATTGGGATCCACACCCAGTGAAAAATTCATAAAAATGATATGTATGGGGGAAAATAAGTTGGGGTAATAAGGATTCCCAGAATGAAAACTCGTCATTGGCATATTGATACTTCTTGAAAGCCTAATTGTGATGTTCGTATAAGTGGAACTCACAATTGGCTTCGACAATTAAAATGGGTATCAATCAAGGGAAAATCATGTAAATTAACTATAGAGGGAAACATAGGATTTTCTACATATATATTAGATTTTCCTTTGTGAGAAAAGATGGGTAAAGATATAATTACTGAGGACAATTGAATAGTTACCCGTAAATATCAATTATTGTGATTCTGAAATCAATGGAATTCACTTGCAGTGCCACACTAGAAGATCTAGTTGCATGTATCAATGGTGAATAATGTAATTTGAATAGGGAATTGGTTGTTAACAAAGTATTGATAATGGTCAAATGTTAGATTAAAGGTATTAATTTTTTAAACATTGGTGGGAATTGAATAGGTTAGCGGTTACTCTCTTTACTCATCGAAGCAAATGGAAATGACTAATTGAAGAAAATATTTATCGGTAAGCAAAATCGCTAGGAGAAATGGTGGGAGGAATGAGTGGTTAGAGGGGGGTACTGCGTGGTTTGTGGTTTGTGGTTTAAGTAGGGGATTACCACAATATCTTCAAGGATTCCATGTATCCAATTAAAGTTCAACAATGTTTGGTTTCCCACAATGTGGCATGGGTCATTGATCTTGGCGGGATTAATATTGTCCATTCAAACTTTCACAAACTTTAATTTTTTGGAAGAAATAAATCACATCAAAATATTAAAATAAATAATTTATTTTGATATGCTAACAATAATAAAAATGAAAATGTTGTTTGTATTACAATGTATATGTTGTCCTTGATGGAAACCTACTTGATAAGTTGTCCTTGATGAACCTACTTGATGAACATGAGTATACAGGGTAGTACAAATGTGACAAAGGCATGAAGTTTAGAGACAAAATAAACTAATAGAGTACAAATATAGAAGAATGATGAAGGTAAAAAATTGAATAAATATACATGGATATAGGGAATCAAAGTCATTCACACACACGGGTATGAAGAAAAGAAATCACGTACAGTTTCTACACTATGGTTTCCAAAATAACAATGGTCTTTACCATGGTATTAACTCATAGTAATGAGCATGTCAACAAATATTTGATCTCATCCAAGAATATCATCGACAACAGTGTGGTTTTAGCTTGTGGTATTGGCTAAGGCATAAGATATATAAAGAGAGGAAGATCCAAGAGTTTAGTGCTCAAGTGATAGGGTTAATGATGAATACGTTCATCTGATGTATGATTGCATGGTATGGTTTGTTGATGAGTGGTTGATCTAAAATAATTATGCACCTAGTAATACAATGATAAATTAGGCTTAATTCACCTGAGATGAGTATATATTGTATAATATGCTTATGGGTTGATTAGATATGTGATACGATGTGTGTTTATTACTATGTATATCGTGATATCGGTATCTCTAAAGGTCTGATGTGCATCGCAACCATGAGTTGATCATTCCAAATATGTTTTTGGGTTTGTACCATGAAATGTGTGTACACGCGCATATTCTCTTCTGAATAGTAGTGTATCTCTTATGCAATATGTTGATATATGTACATAGGGTTTATTGCTTAAAATAACGTATACACGTGGAAACACTTAATGATAAGTCCGTATATAACCTAGGGTTTCTATAGAGCATGGTATATAATCAGTCTAATATGTTTTATTGAAGTTTCCTGTTGTCTTTCTATGATATCTCTCATGAAGATCTAGGTTTTTTCACTGATGTTTGATGTTAATGGATTGTGATTTTATGAATGTTCATGATACTTATAGTTGTGTGTGGTTCAGAGAACTGTGATGGATCTGACATAAGGATTGAGTATGTATATGGGAAATTCTTTGTATAGTTCATGTTTATAGTGGTTTAGTTTCATAATTTGGTTTGCTTTGATATTTACGTGAGTTTTCTTCATGAAAAACATGTATACTTGTGGATATGACTAACAAAAGTAGCGTATATATATTTCATATGATTTATTAGGGTTGTAGTTGATTTAGTAGGTTGTTGTAGTATTTTTGGTTCAATATTTATTTTTTGGTTACTATGATCTAACTTTTTTGAATGTTTAAGAAGAGGTTAGTTGGTTTGAGTCGATGATTGATTGAGTGATTTTTTGGTTCCATGGTTATTTGATTTAGTGATTCAGTAGTTCGTTGAATGATTTTTTACAATAAAAAATTTCATTTTTTATATATGATATTGGGATTAAACGATGATAGTGGATCTAGTCTGGAATTTGATGAAAATTGGCCTACGAGTTGCTATGTGTTGAATTAGGTGGATCTAGTATGAAAATTTATGAAAAATGGTCCACATAAGTGTTCAAGGTTCGATGCTTCATTAAGTAACTCAAATATTCCTTCCAATAGTAGCTGGTGATCATATCAGGTAGTTTTCGCTCCCGTCCAGTGGGTACTCGTAAACAAGATCACAGGGTTGGAGATCCCTTCCAGTAGGATGTTGAGAATGAGTAAAGGTTGTCTACTTCTGAAAATGAGTGACTACATGATGTTATGAGTGTTCACCAATACAATATTGTAACAATTTATCATTATAATAAAATTAGAGACAAAGACGACAATAGCGGTGGTTTTCTCCCACATTGGGTTTCCACCTAAAATATTGGTGTCCATGTTTTTTTCTTATGTGTGATGCTATATTCTGTTCTTATCGTACATGTTTAATGCTTATCAAATGTATAACAGTTCATATATGCACTATTTTAAGATAAGCATATGAGGATTTAACTGAAATTTAAGGTTACTGAATATACACTAGTTGTTTGCATAAAAACCCTGTATGTACACAGGTTGACTTCAGTAGAGTCACATGTAGAAATCATAATAAAATTGAAATTTTATGTATGTTTTAAAATAATAATTCACCCCCCACACTCCCCCCCCTAGTATTTTTCCCAACAACTTGTATGAGAGTTAGGTTCTTTAGAAGACACTTCATCTCTTGAAGGAAGATACACGAGAGCAATCAAGAGGGGACAACATCTATGATTTCACAACTATTCAATGTAAGTATTCTACTTTTATGGAGGAAACCAACAAGATCGTATCTATAATCTCTTTGAGCAGATGTATGGGAAATCGTTGAAGGAGCTTATCATTTTACATCCTCCATTCCCACATATGAGGAAGAAAATAAGAAATTTGAAACCAATGCAGAAGTTTTCAATGCCTTGTTGGGAAGCCGAACAAAATTATAATTTTTCAAAGTCATGTAGCTAAATTCAGAAAAGTATATATGGAACAAGATCATCCAAATATATGAAGGTGATGCGAAGGTAAAAAGTGTTAAAATTCAAATTAATATAATTCAATATGAAACTCTCATAATGCATATTAATTAAATTATTGCAAGTTTCTTCCTAAGAGTAAGTCATACTGTGAATCATATGAGAAATATAGGTGAAGAAATAAAATAATCATGCTCAAAAGATAAAATATTTAGATCTCTAACTCCAAAATTGGATTTGAAAGTATCTATCATTGAAGAAATGCAGGATATGTAGAAACATTCTATTGTACAGATCCATGGGATCCTAATAGGCATTGAAATGAGAAAAGGAGGTCCTTCAAATATCAGATAAGACGCATTCAAAGAAAATGCAAGAGGAAAATAAAAGGAAGAACATAAGGAATCAAGTTATATATCGTAATAATATGAGGAAATTTTTTTAAATAAACTCCAACTAGGCACCAGAAGGTTCAAAGGTAAGCTTAACTTCAAGGGTTTTTCTTATGGTAGAGTTAGTCATTATGCTACTAAGTGTCCTCATAAATAAAACCATGAAAATCAGAAAGAAACTAAAAAAATAAATAGGAAACAATTCAAAAGTAAGAGAAGTTATTATACTCATGAATATACTGTCGGCTTTTCAAACAGTGAAGAGGGATATTCTGATCAAGATCTTAAATATCTCATGGCATTTGAAAGAAGTAATAATGAGTCTGATGAAATTTTCATCAATGCTCTAGAAGAGAAGGATATTTTTTTTCAATAAATCACTCATATTAAATTATTTTTAGAGAAATATAAAATATCAATAGATAATTTAAAGAAACAACTCAAAGAAAAGGAGAAGCATAATGAAAAGTTAGAATGTGAAATAATATGTCTAAGAAACAAACTTGAGAAAAAAATATATATAAATCATAGATTTGCTAAAGGTTTTGAAAAATTAAATAAAATCATCAAGGTAAAATGCTTCCTCTTAAGAAGAGTGGTCTTGGATAGAGTGGAGAAACATCAAATATTGAAAATCCCTCTGTAGTAACACAAAGCTATCTTAATGCAACAAAAATCAGTCGAAAAAACTCTATCTTTCAACAAAATAATAAAGATACTACACTAGATCAATCATGCCCACTCTAATCCAAGGGTAAACAACACTAGAAGAATCATTTAAATGGTAAACAACACCAGAAGATACTATGCTATCATAAATTTCTAGCTTAATGGAAAATGTTTTAGGTGTCATTGTTTTGGTGACAAGGCTACTCAATGTGTTGCATACAAAACTATCATGACTAGAGAAGAGAGAAAGCAAAAGAATGAGATCGGAATCAAGAAAAAAACTTATAAAAAAATTTCATCTCTTCAAGATGAAATAAAATTCTTTTTTTTCAATAAATTTGGACATAAGGAATCTGAATGCCTGACCAAAATGCAATCAACATCTCAAAAGGACAAAATAACAACAACTTCTAAGATGTGGAAGAAGAAAACCTTAGAATCTGAAAAAAGTGGTATAGCCTTGTATGCATATGATCAATAGAATCAGTGGCTCATTGACAGAAGATGCTAAAAAAAATTAAAGGTGATAAATACAAGCTCATTTCATACAATGAATTAGAGAAAGAAAATAATGTTACTTTTGGAAATGACTGACCTGCTGTCATTAAAGGTAAAGGATCTATTTTTTTTAAATAAAAGGTTAAAGCAAGTCATGTTTTGTTTGTCGATGGATTAAAGCATAAATTTTTTAATGTTATACAAATGCAAAACTAGGGAAATGAGGTTGTTTTAAAATCAAAATATTGTGTGGTTTGAGCTATTGATACAATGGATACCATAATAAAGGGAACAAGAATGAGTGAGAGCTAAAAATCAAATTTCTAAGATCTGAAAGAGGAGGAGGATTCATATAAGATGATTTTTTTTATTTCTTTGAAAAACATGTCATCAAAAGAAAATTTTATGTACCCAAAAATCTTCAACATAATGGGTAGCAGAAGAATGAATACAACAATGTAATATTCCTAATTAGATTTTGGATAGTTGGAATATTCATTTTCTCTTTTATCACTTAGATAAGATGAATAAGAGGGTAGGGAGACCCATAAATCTTTTTAGTAGGAATAAAAACCACTTCTCATGTGAATGTGTATCATTCTATCTGTTGAATAAATCACCCTTAGGTGTGAATAGGGGCTCAAGGATATGGATAGGTTCAAATTTGACCAGATCAGCTATGTTGTCATGGAGTAGAGCATTAATGGAGGACAACAGTCATAGAGGAGGAGTGTATGCATGAGAGTAGCTGCTTTAATGAGTGGGACACAGGGTGAGGAAGCTCACCAAGCATAAAAGGAAGAGTATGGAATTCATAGAATACATGATTTGGATTATTGATGTTGTATTGGTGTTGTATGACTATTTTCACGCTTCAACTATTTAGCGAAGTCTGTTGTGCTGTTTAGCACAAGGTTGTTTCCAACTGAAAATCCCATCCTCGTCCTCGGGGGACATCGAGTACCTACTTAAGACAGGTATATTGAGCATCATTTCCACCATCTGCAATTTTTCTAAGCTTCAACCATTATTCCTAGTGCCATATCCTTCAAGATTGTGTTGTGTTGTAGGGTTGCAGTTGTTACACAGCAATTTGTCACCGTCCCTACAATTCCCCATCCCGCAAAATTGGAGGGCTCATTCCGTGACCTATGGGCAGTGACATAACTTGAAAAAACTTTCATGGCATTCCCCTAAACATGTACTTTCATTGCCCTGAAGACAACTCCTTCTGAAAAACCCTAAAAACACCCCTTTTTTCATTGGCGCGGGAAGCCAGTTCAGTACCCGCGCCAATGGAGGAAATCCTTAAAAGAGGGCGCGCCAATTGGCACTCTGTCTCAGAGTCGCACTCGCGCTAGCGATTTTAAGGAGTGTTTTTTAAAAATAAATGCCGGAAGTTTCGTCCTAACCAATCCATAAACTAGTATCTAATTTGAGTTGGGAGGTTTGGCTCTAGATATCCATGTAGAGGAAGTGGTTTTCCACCTCTCATGGAAGCTCCCCTGAGAATAGGGCCAATCCCATGATTATAGGGATCCCAACTCCCCTTCCTCCATCTATAAAAGCTTGCTCATCTCCTTTGCAATCTAATCTCCAAGTTCCCAAAAAACATCAGAGCCTTATGCTGCAAGAGCCTTGATTCATTCCCTTAATGCCAAATCCAAGCAAGAAGATTATTGTCAAGACATGCGAAGAGATAGGCTTGTCCCATCCCCGACAGGCTTTTTCGAGACGTGTTCCGCTGGTGACCCTCCGAAGGAGAATTTAGCGTCAGAGCCAGGTTGTATCTTCCTTTGATTGATTAATGATAAACAACTATTGGTTATGGTTCCACTCTTATTGTCGATTATGATGATGATTTATGTCTTATTTGACTGACATATAGTTGCATATACTGGATTTTACGCTTGTGTTTGTTTTGTTTCCTGCGTGTGCAGGTGTCCGATCATAGAAATCGTGAGAATTTTGATCTGCTAGAGCTAAGGAATGAGATCGCTACTTTCTCTACGAGCGACAGCATTGGATTCCAAGTAAGCCTTCATCACTGGTTGGTTTATTTGCAATTAGGAACCTGCACTACAACGTGAATGATTGTTCCTAGACCCAATCTGGGCTAGTAGGGATCGCCTCTGTCCGCAGAGGGGATTTACCTCTTCAACAATTTGGCGACTCCACTGTAGGATGATCTAGCTTGTTGTTGTTTGTTTTATAAGGTATAGAAGAAGCCTGAAGTTAGCCAGATAGCCTTCGAAATGCTCTTGCTCTGCAATTGCGAAGTAGATCAAAGTTGCTTCAGTCAATCTCCGATTTAGTTTGTAAACTGAACACTTGGAGTATTGTCTTGTCTTTTCGGTTGTTTCTCGATTCTGCTTGCTGGATCAGCTCTTTTGGCTGGCTCTTTTTTTTATTTTGGCTTTTGGTCAGCTCGATCATCACTGGTTCACTTGGTGGATTTCATTTTTTTTTTTTTCCATAGCAAACTCGACTGACGCGCTTTTCAGCCTCACAGTCGCACCAATCTTGTGAGGTACTAGGGTTTTCTCTGTTCTGAGCATCCTGAGCTTAATCAGTGTGTTTGGTCTTGTTTTCTCGACTGCTTGAGTGTTCTAGAGCCTTGTTTGACTAACTGTGACCTCCATCCTTTAGTTGTTTGCCCGTTTCCATCGATTTCGCATTTTAGCCCTAGGGCATCTAGGTGCTCTTGTGTGTCGAGCCTCCCTTGGGAGTTTTTGGTTTCTATTTGTTAATTCAACCTTTTGATTGCTCCTCTGCATTTTTTTGGCGGTTGTTTATCATTTTATTGCGTTATTTGAGTGTTTTTTCTCTTCTTCATTCGAATTTCACTTTGTCTCGCTTTGCACCTAAATTACATGGTCCATTTGAGTCTTTGGGATTCTCTTCGTTTTGAGGGACTGTTTTGTCAATTTGGAGATCTGATTGTGTGTTTACATTGAGTGAAATTTGTTTTTTTTTCTCTTTCCTCATCTCTTCTCAAATTGATCTCTTCATTAGTTTTCATTTTGTTTAGTGCAGGTTGCTCTTAAACATTGAAAACAAAAAAAAATCTCTTTTTCTTTTGATTAGTTAGTGCAAATTAAAATCTTTTCGGTGTTATTAGTGATTAGTGACTTTGAGAGAAAAGTTTTTGGTTTCCATTAGCTGAATTAGAGACCATATTGGTTGTTTTCTGATCATTTTGTTTGTGTGAAAAAGCTCTCAACTCTCTCATAATCAGCTTTCATCGAATGAAATGATATACTATGGCATATAGTGTGCATTTAGGAGATTTCGAGACACACCACTCGCTAGGGCCTGAAAACTAGAATGTAACTGAAGATAAAAATTAAAATTTATTCAATTTACACTAAGTCAGCATTGAAACATTAACGCAACATTTAGTGGTCCTTGCTAGAGACGTGTTCCAGTGTCTTTAAACCTAGTAGCTGTCGTTCGCCTCTTGGCTTTAGACAGCACTAGTACGGACTTCTGCTCCTTGTACCGTCGAGTATATAAAGGGAGACCCCACTAGGTTTCTATCCTTTACCCATAAGAAGCCGAGTCTGCCGCCCTATACCCATGATACACCAGACACAGCATTCGGGGAGATTGCCTGCACGTACATTAAGTCCTTGGTTGATTTCTCTTTCATTTTGAAACCAAGGTGTATATTGTAGTTCATGGTTATTTGGTACACCCTTTGCCTAGTATTCCTGAGTAGTAATTTGATCTTTTCTGACTCTTTAAATTTGAAAGGATCACCAAGCGCTTGTCCTTTCACGCTTGATTCAAAACTGAAAGAGATAGAGTCACCTTTCATCCATTTCTCGACTCTTAAAACATGAAACGGTGAAGTTTCTGTTCGGAAAAATACTGAGAGGGGGGGGTGAATCAATATTTACTGCATGCTCAAAACTTTTCACTTTTTCATTCCTTAAAACCCATACGCTACTTTCCTTTAGTAAACTAGCGTATACACGCGGATATCTTTCATGCAACTCGCGTATACACAGAGATCTAATTATGCCATTAGTTCTTTGCTTAAATCATTCCATTATTCATTCATTAGATGTTCAATAAACAGTAAACATGTGCAGTAAGAATAGAATAAACCATCACACAAAGCATCACACATGAACACCAGGATTTTTAGGTGGAAACCCAAGTCGGGAGAAAACCACCGCTGCAGTTGCTCAAATTTTCAATATTTTACGGCTGGTAGAAAACATGTTACTACATATGTGCCTGTACTTGACTAAAGACGCAAAATCAACGTCGTTACTAAATTTCTTCCTCCCTGGAAGGGAGTCCTAAACCTGACTGCTTACGCCCTCCTAGAAGGGAGCTACGACCCCCCCGATCTCATTTACTGCCTCACTGAAGGGAGCTACGACTCTAATTTAAGGCTATAACCTCACATCTCACCTTGAATCTGTCGTCACCTAATTTTCACACTCGACCCTTTCCAAACTTTTAAGCACAAACATTCATCAACAACAGATACTTATCAACACAGATCAGATAGCAGAAACACAGCAGAGCAGATCAGATATTTCATACCCCTTGCTTCAGCAAACCCTAGTTTGCATACGCGCTTTCCCTTTACTGATGTCGCGTATATATACGCTTCCATCCACACAAACCAGCGTATACCTCAGTGTATATTTCATTGCACATACGCGCTTTATCTTCATAGAAGCCGCGTATATACGCGCTTCCTCTGCGGCGAAGTAGCGTATAGATCTTCAATGATTACAGAGCAGCATACTTCATCAGATCAGATGTTCAATTTAGATTTACCCTTTTACTTCAGACAGATGCTCGCCTAGATGTTTTCCTTATCATAGATCTAGGCCTTCCATAATCAGATCTAGTAGATACAAGTGCATTTCAGATCTAGATCCCCTTCTTCATCATTGGTTCATCATACATTCAGATTTATCTTCAAGTGTAACCCTTTCCATTCAGATCTACTTCAGAGAGAAGTATTCATTCAAGCTCAGACATCTTGCACCCACACCTATGATTTGCACAATGAATTTCATCTCTTTATATAGGTTTATCCTTTTTCAATACCATGAGCCCCTTTTTCAATACCATGGGCCAAAACAATACCATGAGCCCAAAACTACCTGGACGGGGTCAATTAGGCGGATAATTACCCAATACAATGGGTCAATAACATGGTGGTTACCCTTGGTTTTTCACTTTTTGAGCGCTTTAGCCCATACGCGACTTGGCACGTTCTTTTCCGCGTGCATACGCGACTTCCCCTAGACATTTCCGCGTATGCATAGAGACATACTCTTTTCATCATACTTTGAGCACATTCTGAATTCCTTCATTGCCTTCTGCACACACTGTAGATACATCATATTTTCTTCATCAAGAACATATTCTAGCAAGCACAACTTCTAGTAAGTTGCCATCATCTTTATCAAGTGGGTTTCCTTTCAGGGACAACACTCAACATCATAATATCAACAAGCATCATATCACATCATATTTACATCATTTACCAAGTCCACCAAGTCAAGAATAACTTCATCAGGTGGATTTCCATCAAGGACAATACATGTCGACAGTCGCATGTCTTCATCTTCATTCAGTGGGTTGCCATCAAGGACAACACTCTGCATCATATTTCCAACAATCTCCCCCTTTGGACTTAATGGCAACCACGATGGTGTTTGGTTACCACAGCAGATAGATACCATGTCACTCTCCCAAATATGTCACTCTCCCAAATATGTCACACTCCCAAATGTTTGACATCATTATCTTCTCTTCATTCAAACACCATGTCACTCTCCTCCTTTGACATCAAGGGCAAAGGGCGGATTAAAAACCAACATTCTCCCCCTTTTCTCCTCATGTGGAAGAAACAATCTGCAGATCTGATATATACTGAAGTGGCCAAGCTCCCCCTGAGTTCATGCTGAATCTTCAAACATAATTTTCAATGAAGTACATGACTCTATGACTTTCCTATCACCAATGACTCATACTTACATCAAATATCCAACCAAGTGGATTTACATATGAGACTCAACTACCCAACCAAGTGGGTTTACACAATACAACTCAGCTACCCAACCAAGTGGGTTTACATAAAGTGACTAGTCCTTACATGACTGAATATTACAAATTTACATCATGGGTCTCAACAAGCCCTTTTCATAAAAAATATGACCATTTATGACCAACACCAGAAAGAATTTAAAGAACAAGTTTCAGAATCATCATAATGCCAACACTGCATTATACTCAGCAAGGCTAATGCTCCCCCTGAATCTGTGCAACCAAGCAATCTTTCCAAATGACTAAGGCTCCCCCTTAGTTTGTGCATCCTGAAAACTTCCACCAACAAATCATCAAGGCATCTTCATCAAAACATTCAAAACAGAATCATGAGAAGTGGAACACTACTAGAGATACCAAACAGTATCAGAGATACCAAGCAGCACTGCAGTTGTGCTGAAGAGAGCTGACTTCCAACCAAAAATTGTCAGCAATCAGACATACGCGGTTTTCTTTGCAGGAACTAGCATATATACTGTGTTTCAGGAAACCCACGTATCCCAAGCCATATTCTAAATTTCAACCAGATCTGATTCTCTGTGAGGCAAAGACAGTGTTCAGCTTCTTTCTGAGATATTTGAATGCTTCCCTGGTCTACAGATAGATAGAACAGTGTAGCTGTGTCTTCAAGCGTCATCCAATGGTTGTAGCATCAGCACAATAGTAACCAAGCCTTTAGATTCTTTGCAGCATCAATACAATCTTTCCAAGAGAGATTCTCATACAGACCAACATCTTCACATAAGTGTCAAGCAATCATCCATGTGGTCCAACATCACCATGATCTTCAAGATTTAACATGAAGTAACATATGTAACCATAGTAACAAACTCTGCATGATTTATTTCTGAATCAAATGACATCCAACTCATCCATGTGTGAACACACAAGATACTTATAAGCAACCAGGGTTCAAAAACTCATCATAATAAACCATGTACCAAGTCATCATCATTTGAGCATGAGTATCACAAAAACCAAAGAATAAGCAGTCATATTGCCAACAATGCAATCATTAGAATTCAACCTGCTGCTCCCCCTAAACCAGTGCTCTTCCTTAGCTTGTGCAATCTGAAGCACCTTCAACAGCAAGTCATCAGCTACAATCTCTGCATGATTTGTCCTCATCTCTGAATTATAAGACTTTCATCTCAGCAATGAATACTCTTCATTTAACATGCATACAGGACTCATCCATAAACTTCAACATAAGACATCAAGTATCATATCATTATCATTTAGAACTGAGAAATTAAGCTGATACAGAGTCAAAACTACAGTTATTATCAGTCAGACTGATGCTCCCCCTGAACCTCTGCTCCTGATCTTCAGCTATCAGATAAATTTCCTTATCATCAATGCATACGCGACTGTGTCTGATGAAACTCGTGTGTATACGTGACTTTTGTTAATATAACCCGCGTATGGAAAGTGAAGCATATAAAATTTTCATCTTCCTTCATTTCCTCCTGAGCTTGTACCTCCTGTACCTGTCCTTTCCATATCAGATGCGCTGTCAGAAGTAAACATAATCAGAATAATCAAATCAACCATGAGAGTCATCATGCATTGCTCCCCCTGTGACGATACATTACTAAATCTCATAGTGTATCCCACATCATTCCTGCAGTCAATCAGAGAAGTAAGCTTCTAGAAGCGGATGACTGTAGTAGGGTCTGAATTCCCTACGTTTCTGATCGGTCCTCCTTCTTTTTCCAAATTTTCTTGAGATTTCCAACTGTGTGCTGAAAATTGTCCACTTTCCCAGATCTGTTCATCCTGCATTCTTTTTCTACATGTCCATATTTGTTACAAGCATAACATCTCATGTGTCCAGAGAAATAAGCATAAGAATCATAATGAGTATTTCTAATCTTCCTCCTTTTACAATCAGCTGCTTTATGTCCATACTTGTTACATGAAAAACAATATCCCTTGAAGAAACGAGAGTACCTTTCTATGTAGGAACTGTTTGTTTGAGGCTGAAATGATCTGCTCCTGCAATTTGCTGCAACATGCCCATAATTATGACATTTAAAGCATTCAACATTATTGACTGATTTCCCTTGAGATTTCATCATTGTTGGTTGACCTTTTGTCTCTTTCAACACTTCAGGTTTTGCATTGACATCCTCTAAATTTTTTGCACTTCCTTGTGAGCTAGATTCTCCTTTAACAGTTTCATGGAAACCAAGACCAAGTTTGATAGTAGGAGACCTTTGATTACTCAGAATATTGTCCAAAATATTAGTACTATCTTGAAACCTCAAAAGTTTAACCTTTTCTTCTAATTTACCTTGGAGAATGTTTACCTCAACCTCCAAGGCTTGACATTGCTTCGTCATGCTTTCTTCTTTCCTTCTTCCATCTTCTACTTGATCCTTCAGATTTAGAATCTCTTCTTTCAACCAATTTTCGTTTTCTTCACATGTTTGTTCTAGCTCTTCATTCTTCTTATTTGATTTTTCCAGATCTTCTTTGAGAGATATGATTTTTGCTTCAAGGCCTTCCTTTTCAAATGATTGTAGAGGTTCCTCATTTTTCTTACTTGATGCTTCTAGATCTGCTTGCAGAGAGATGATTGCAGCTTCAAGTCCTTCATTCTTCTTGCTTGATTTTTCAAGATCTGCTTCTAGTTCTTTAATTCGATTGGATGCATAAGTATGAAACCTTTGATACTTGTCCATTTGTCCATTCAACATTTCTATTTGATCTTTCATTTGAGAGGTCATCTCTTTGTAGATAGTTTCTTGTTTATTAGTTGAACTTTGTAGTTCTTCAACTTTAGTCTTGAGAGCTTCTTGTAGATCCACAACTTTACTTTCGCTATCTTCACTATTGTTTGCACAAAGAAGAGTATTACAAGTGGCCTTCTTCTTTTCCTTCTTTGCCATGAGTATTTGTAGAGCTTCGTCAGAAACTTCTGGATCCATACTGTCACTTTTACTATCATAATCTTTGCACATGCAGTTAAGTAAGAGACAAGAACAACGATTAATACCTAGTTCATATTCTTCAATTTTTGCTATACAAGATTTCTGAGGTATCTTCTTGTTTCGAGTAGCCTTCTTCTTTTGCTTCTTAGCCATGAGCACTTTCAGATCTTGGTCAGAATCTTCTTCATCTTCACTGGACACTTCATCATCATCTTCTTTTGCATAATAACTCTTTTTCTTTTCAAATTGTTTCCCTTTACCATGCTTTTCTCTATAAGGACATTTAGCAGCATAATGACCAACTTTTCCACACTCAAAACATTTGAAGGGAAGTTTACCTTTGAATCTTCCAGTACCTAGTTGGAGCTTTCTCACGAAATTTGCTTCTTCTTCATCGGATATATAGCTGGATTCTTTGACAACTTCCTTTTCCTTTCCTTTTGTAGATGCCTTAAAAGCAACTTCTCTTATTTGAGAAGGACCTCCTTGTCTCATTTCAAAAGCAGTCAGAGTACCATGTAATTGAAATATAGTAAGCGTTTGCAGATCTTGCCTTTCTTCAATAGCTGAAACTTTAGAGTCAAATTTTGAAGTCAAGGATCTTAAGACCTTTTCAACCAGAGTAGTATCAGTTATGGTTTCACCCAAATTTCTCATTCGATTTACAATATCATCCAGACAAAGGAAGAAACTGGCAACACTCTCATCACTATGCATCTTCAAATTTTCATATTCAATTCTAAGAGTTTGGAGTTTTGCACTTTTTACCTTTGTGTCTCCTTCATAGCTTAGAATGATTTTGTCCCATATTTCTTTTGCTGAATGTAGCTACATCACTTTAGCAAATTCTGGTTCAGACATGCTTCCTAATAAGACATTTACTCCTTTGGCATTGATTTCATACTTCTTCCTTTCTGCTGCATCAGTAGGAATACTTGACGGGTATTGATAACCTTCTTCCACGATTGCCCATACATCTGCACCAAGACTTTGCAGATATGCTTTTGTTCGTACCTTCCAGAATATCAGATTGCTTCCATTGAATAGAGGTGGCTTTAGAGACATTACTCCTTCAAGACTTCCCATTGCGACGGATCTCCTTCAAGCGATCAAGCTTCTGCAGAAGGACCACCCTCTGATACCAATTGTTGGGAAAAATACTGAGAGGGGGGGGTGAATCAGTATTTACTGCATAATCAAATCTTTTTACTTTTTCATTCCTTGAAACCCATACGCTACTTTCCTTCAGTAAACTAGCGTATATACGCGGATCCCCTTTATGAAACTAGCGTATACACAGAGATCTAGATATGTCATTAAATCTTCACTCCTATTATTCCATCATTCATTCATCATATGTTTAATAAACAGTAAACATGTGCAGTAAGAACAGAATAAGCCATCACACAAAGCATCACACATGAACACCAGGATTTTTAGGTGGAAACCCAAATCGGGAGAAAACCACCGCTGCAGTTGCTCAGCCTTCAATATTTTATTATATAGAAAACATCTTACAACATATGTGCTGGCGCAGACTTGACCAGCACACAGGCACCCACCTGCGCTCGTTTACCAGCCTCTCCTGGAAGGGAGCTACGACCCCCTGACTCGTTTACCAGCCTCTCCTGGAAGGGAGCTACGACCCCCCCGATCTCATTTACCAGCCTCACCTGGAAGGGAGCTGCGACCCCCTGACTGAAGGCTACAACCCTCAGCACCACCTTGGACCACGTTTCATCAATTTTCACACTGGATCCAACAAATTCAATAGAACACAACTTGCAGGCCAAAATTCATCATATTTCCATACCGAACCCTTTCCATACTTTTAAGCTCAAACATACATCATCAACAGATACATATCAACACAGATCAGATAGCGAATACGCTGGTAACGTATCTATGTTCCATAAATTTAAAGTGTCAAAGAAACCCCTAGTTTGCATACACACTTCACATTGATAAATGCGTATATACGCGTCTTCCGTCCACACAAAACCAACAGATACCCATCAGACATATTTCATTGCGCATACGCGTTTCACTTCGGCCGGTCGCCAGATATACGCGCTCCCTCTGCGGCGAAGTAGCGATAGATCTTCAATCATTATGAGTAGTATACTTTCGTATCGTATATCTGGGCCGTATTTGTCTTTACTTTGTGATGATAATCATCAATTCTATCTAAGCCTTCCATAATCAGATCTAGAAAATACAAGAGCAATTCAGATCTAGATCCCCTTCTTCATCATTGGTGCATCATACATTCAGATTTATCATTCAAGTGTAACCCTTTCCATTCAGATATACTTCAGAGAGAAGTATTCATTCAAGCTCATACATCTTGCACCCACACTCATGATTTGCACAATGAATTTCTTCTCTTTATATAGGTTTACCCTTTTTCAATACCATGAGCCCCTTTTTCAATACCATGAGCCAAAACAATACCATGAGCCCAAAACTACATTACTTCCGATGGTATTCCTGGACGGGGTCATTTAGACGAATCATTACCCAATATAATGGGTCAATACCATGGTGGTTACCCCTGGTTTTGCACTTTTTTAGCGCTTTTGTCCATACGCGACTTATAACGTTCTTTCCCGCGTGCATACGCGACTTCCCCTAGACATATCCGCGTATGCCTTGAAACATACTCTTTTCATCATACTTTGAGCACATTCTGAATTCCTTTCTTCATTGCCTTCTGTACACACTGTAGATACATCAGATTTACTTCATCAAGAACATATTCTATCAAGCACAACTTCACCAAGTAAGTTGTCATCATCTTCATTAAGTGGGTTGCCTTTCAAGGACAACACTCAGCATCATATTGTCAACAAACATCATATCACATCAGATTTACATCATTTACCAAGTCCATCAAGTCAAGAATAACTTTATCAGGTGGATTGCCATCAAGGACAACACATGTCAACAGTCGCATGTCTTCATCTTCATTCAGTGGGTTGCCATCAAGGACAACACTCTGTATCATATTTCCAACATCTTCCTCGTCCAATAGGTGAATCTCGAGCAATATCTGAATGTATATATGGATCCATGGAATGATTTATACTGTTGTGGAGTTCCACGGCTCTCTCCACACACCCTACATGTGCCAATGTATCCCTCTGGAGGGTTAGAACCACATATAAGGAGACCAAACCCAATATGGATATCATCTCCGATCATTCATAATATCTAATGTGTCCTCTTGCCCTCCAGTACACCAAGTCATTAGCTAAATCAAATAAAATAGTTTACAAACCATGGAAAACATGTGGGTACTTCATAATGGAATGCCCTTCCATAGTGGGCTTTGGCATGTGCTAATGTCTCCAAGGTCCAAGGGGGGTTTTCCAAGTACCATATTAGGTGGTTTCTAATTTTAAAGGGGATAGTATGTCCATGATACATCCTTAAAATGGTGGTGGCATGTTATAAAGAGATGGAGTAGAGTAGGGGATGAAGGGGAAATCCTAGACCACATGCCAGGGTACAAGGGTAGCTGACAAAGGGAAGCCCATACTTGGGAAAATAATGTATGGGAGGGGCCAATTGTGGTACATGAGTTACCCCAACCTAAATTTTTCCACGCTTCTACATATGCATTTTTCCTTTTATGATTTTTCTTTAATTACCTGCTTGGGGCTCAAGGAATAAGAGCACAATGTGTAAAATATAACAATGGATACCCCCTTTGAGGTGGGGCGGTTCATTTCCCACCAAGGGTTAGGAAAATCACGGGTTCCTTTGTGATGGAGTAGGCACATATAGGGCATATAGGAATGAGGGTGATGGTCATGGGAATGGGGTATAGCTCATGCATTGGATTTTTCCCATGTGCTAAATGTGTTTTCCTTGACCATATTTTTGATTTTGTGGTACATTTTCCTATTGAATGTAGCCAATTATGCTTTTACTTCTCTTTTAGTTGCATCAACCTCGAGGGCATCGTTCCAGGCTTGACCCAAGGAGTGGAAAAGGGGAAGGGGAGGCTAATCCTGTGTGGACCTAGTGGAGGAATGTGGATACAGGTGGGAGAAATGATGAATGGCGTTATATTTAACAGAAGGGGAGTGATATATGTGGATGAGGGAGTGGGACCACACAACCAAAATTAGGGTTTCCCATGTAGTACCATCCCCAAATCCCAAAGGTTAGTAAAAGAGTTCACATGGGACTAGGGTCTAATGGTAACATCCAAAATATTTATAGGGGACAAGAGCACAGACCTAGCCCACTCTTTCCATTGAATCCCCCCATTAGGCCTTGCCTAAAGTTTCCATGATAAGTAAACTAAAACTCTGAATTACCAAATGACAAGGCATACCTTTAGGTTTGGGAGGCCCACCTTCAAACATATGTTCATGACAGAAGGGCGAGGGACCACATGGATGGCTTAGGTGGCAGAGAAATGGCACAACGAGCTAGTTGGTGGCTGGAAGGGGTTGTTGGCTATCGATTGAGGACCATCTTGGAGAAAAACTTTCTCCTAAGGTATCACCCAAAAAATGGTGGATAATAGAACCCTGGTATTATTGATGGTAATAGTGGTGATCAAAAGTCACAGGGGGAACTTGTTCAATCATTTCTTGAGGACAAACAATTTTGGTAGGGAGGATTATAATATCCCCAATTTTTATTTTCGCATTAGAGAGAGTTTTTGGAGAAGTAGGAAATTTTGGCATTGGGACTTAGGAGGAAAAAGGGAAATCACAGCTTTAGTGGAGATTGGGGACCACAAGGAGAGAAATTTGACCCATGTTGCAATTCGCAATAGTGAGAAGAGAGAGAAAGGAAGGGGTGAAAATTAGTGGAAGGTGGGGACGCGAGAGAGGGCCAACAATTATAAATAGGGTTTTGGGGCCTCCATTTCATATCGTAGATCATTTTATAAATAAATTCTAGTTCTATTGAGTTGCTTAGCCAAGACAATCCATGTTGTTCAGCACACTGAATTCCCAAGTGGGAATTCTAGCCCTTCTTTCGATGGACTTCGAGTGCCACCCTAAGGAGGAATTTCTGAACTCAATGGGAGGTAAATTTATTCAAGATTGTGGCTCCTTTAAGCTCATTTCTTATCCAGTTTGATTTCCAGGGAGGACTTCGAGATCAAAATCATACCACTGAGTTGGGGCAGAGAAAAGGGGTATTTTGGCCAGATAAATACTATAAGAGACCAAGGGTGGAGAGATATATCATGGAAAGGCTCATTCAATGATTACCTATAGTTAAGATAAAAGGTTTTGAATGATCAAATACAAAATGTAAACCTTCAAGAAATCCCCAAGTCAAAGCAGCTTCAAGGGATCACTCTTGGTGTGATATCTAGGGCATCAATTTATTTGAAATTCCACCATCATAATTTGCTAAAAAATGGAGGATGCATAGAGGAGACATAAATGAAGAAACTTGTCTAGAAGGAATCCTAAATTCCTCCTCCCTAAAATTTCGCACAAATTCCTAGAAATTATCCCTATCCTTAGGGGATGAAGAAAAGAGGAATAAAAGAGCTGTAAGAATGGTATTTCGTTAAGTTAATGTGATCACCAATGATCTAGGACCAGTGCCTAGTCTATTGGGATAATGGAGTAAAGAATGAGATTGATTTAGGGTTTTCTTCTATAAAGGAGCTTAATTGCATCTTTGCGTGCCCTAATGAAGCAACTACCCAACTGCAACAAGGATTTATACTTCTACTTGTCAAATAATGGATTTTTAGGGTTAGGTTTTCAAAGACAACCACTAGGAACATTCACTTTTTCTTGCTTAATGAATAATGCATGCAATAGATCAATATTACCAAATTGATTCAATATTTTCACATAATTTAGAGCACAAGCAACATCATGATGAAATATTCCATAGATTAAACATATAATGAAAATTTCGCATAATAGAGAAACTTACATGGTAGAAAAATTATATCCATCCATCACATTTGCAAGAGAGAAGATCCAAAATAGAAAGCATTAACCCAAACATTAAAATGCATTAACGAATATCCAATTCGTCCTCCAATAGCTATAGAAAAATTCTAGAAGAAAGAATGATTCAAATCCAAGTGATGATGAGTTAAAAATGAGGTCTCACTTGTATTTATATGAGCCTCTAATAGTTCAATGGGTCTAATGAACCTAACAAACCCTTAAAAGTGTCTCTAATGTGAAAAATAACACCATAATTGGTGACAAGCTGACCATATAGCTCGATAACATGAAAAATAAGCCTCTTAGGAGGGCTGAAATGATAATACAATAGCTAGGAGGGTCATTGGTAGGCCTAATGAAATCCTACGTGTGCCAAATTGGATGGAAGGGATCCAAAAATAGTGATGAAGGAGGTGGCCCCTTAATCTCCAATCAAATTACCCATGGTGCTCCCAAGTGGCTACAGGGGCACAAAAAAATCCTCATGGGTCTCCAAGTGGATCAAACAAGCTTGTATCCCATCCGTAAGGGTTGGAACAATGATGCAATCCCTCCCTTTGTCTCCCATGGTGAGACACATCCTCATCTGGGCCCTGGAACAACTGCCAAGTGTGTATATGGTTTGGAAAGGTGGTCCAGGTAAATCATCATTGTCAAATAAATGGAATACGAGCGAGCATTGAGTGGATTTGAAGGATCCTATGATGTGGTTATCTTCTCTTTACTATAGTGGATTCCCATGGCTCTCTGCACTCACCCCACAAATTGAAATATAACCCTATGGAGGGAAAACCCCAAGACAAAGACCCACCTGAAATCCTATATAATATCCAATGTGTTTCCTCACCTTACAACATAACAAATGATCAGTGCAATTGAGTTGATGATCTTACAAATCATTGAAATAAGTGGAAACTTCACAGTGGCATGCCCTTCCATTATGGGCTTTAGAATGTAAAAGTGTCTTAAAGTTCAAGAATAAGGCTAACCAAGGACCCTATTAGGTGGTTTCAACCTATAAGGGGGTGAAATTTCCATGGTACATCCATAAAATGGTAGGTGATATTTGAAATAACGATGGAATGGAGTGGGGCATTAGGGTAAGGCTCCAAGCCACATGCCATAACACAAGGGTAGCTAAAATAATGGAAGCCCACACTTGGATATATGAATGTAGGAGGGATAAATCATGGTACAAGAGTTACCCTGGACATTTGTTTCCACCCTTCTTCATATACCTTTTGCCTTTTATAGATTTTTTTTTTTTTTTTTTTGTAACTGCTTTGGGCTCTAGGGGATGAGAGCATGATATGTAATATATAGTAGTGAATTCCACCTTAGGGTGGGGAAATTCATTGCCCACGAATGATTGGGAAAATCATGTGTTCCTTACTGATGTAAGGGGCCAATATGAAGGGCCCTAGGAACTAGGATGATGGCCATGATGATAGGAGTAGAGCTCATGTTTGGATTTTTCCCACATACTAAATTTTTTTTCTCGGACATATTTTGCATTTTATGGTACATTACCTATTGAGAGTGGCTAAATTATGCTTTTTAATTTTTAATTTTAGCTGCATAAACCTCTGGGGAATCATTCTAGGCTTGACCTAAGGTCTGTACAAGAGGAGGGGGAGGCTAACTCCTTATGGACCCAATAGAAAAATGTGAACCCAGATAGGGAAATATGGTGAATTGGGTTATAGTAAGTGGAGGGGAGCGATGTATATGGTGTTAGGAAGTGGGATAACACAATCAAAATCAAGGTTTCCCATGTAGTTCCAACCCTAAAGCTAGTAGCCAATAAAGGAGATCCCATGGGACTAGGATACAAGGTTAACCATAAAATTTGACAGAGGAGACTATAGTACAAACCAAGCCCAATATTTCCACTGAATCACCCTACTAATACATGCCCAAAGTGTCCATGATAAGAATAAAATTAACCAATTGCACAATGAAATTCCATACCTTTGGGATTGCAAGGCCCACCTTCAAACATGCAATCATAAAATATGGGAAAGGGAGAATATGGTTATCTCATTAGGCGGAGATAACGACACATCAAGTTATGAATTTACTGCAAGGGGTTGTTGGCTGCTAGATGAGGACCATACATGAGAAAACAATTCTCCTATGGATACTACCCACGGGTGGTGGGTAACAAGCACAAAAACACTATGGGACAAAGTCCCACTGTCACCATAGCCTAAGTCCCTTTCTCTTATCAGGTTTTCATGGATGGGAGGAGTCTCAATATTCCTCACTTGTGATAGATGTATTTATGATAGGCTTGAAGTGAGGCAAGGTGGCTCATTCAATGGGAAGGCTTAATGAAAGTGAAAGCTTTTGGAGGAGCTAGTTGATCCAGGTGGATATTCTTGGCCACCCACCTATTCCACCTAGACCTACAGTCAGTTTCATAAGTTTCCTTTTTTATAGAAACTTTTACTATTTTTAGAATTTTTTTGAGTCCTAAACTTCTAGATTAGTTTTGACCCCCTAAACGACATTTTTTAGAGGTCTACAACGGACTTGTCGTTGTAGGTAAAGGATTGTGGCTAAACTTGTAGTAGTTGAAGAGATATTTTCGATGATATATCGTAGGCAACAAATGGAGATAATATGACCAACATATGACCCCAAGAATTTGGCTGCCCAACTAACCCCAACGAGGCCCACAAACTCTTGGTGTTTCATATCTTGGGGTTATGGTTTTGGTTGTTTAGGGTTCCTATGTTGTTCAATAATCAAAAGGCCCTTGAGCCTCATTGTAACACAGTTCTAAGGCTTGTACCTGTCACATCTCTTCTCAGGGATAAGCTACCAACACCCTAGCTAGTTTATTTCCATCCTGTCTATAAGCATATTCAGTTATTTGATATTAATGAATTGAAGTGTTATTTATGTTGCATCTTCGTGTTTGTGTGTATTTCTGTATTTTATTTTGTTCCTGCATAAATCTGGATCACTAGTAATTTTTTATACGGAGATCCCCTTGTAATATATGGCTATACAAGACCTAGGGTTGAGATACGTTCCAAAGTATGGGTTCATACAAGATTAGGGTAGTTAATAGAAAAGGATTTGTATGATGTAATTCAACAAGTAGTTAAGTATAAAACTTCAAGGAATCCCCAAGTCCAGGTAGATTCAAGGGCTCCCACTTGTTGTGATAGCTAGGGCATCAATTTATTTGAAATTTTAGAGATGGAATTCATTCAAAATAGGAGGATGCTTAGCCGAGACACAAATGAAGAAGTTTGTTCTTACAAAATTCCAAAATTCCTCCTCCCTAAAACTTCGCACCAAGCCCTAGAAAATATCCTTATCCTTAGAGGGATTAATAAAAAAGGAAGAAAATAGGTGAAAGAATGATATTTTGTTGATTTAATGTGATCACCAAGGACTTCGGACTAGTGCCTGACTATTGGGAAGATTAGAGTCAAAATGATCTCGATTTAGGAAACTTTGCTCTTCAAGGAGGCCTAAATAAGCAACTTCACTAACTATGGATGCAAATACATGTAAAATTTAGAATTTTATACTTCGATAACAAAAAGGTTATGGAATTTCAAGGATGCAAATGCACATTATCCTCTACGAACATTCATTTATTCTTTGTCCAATGAGTAACACATGCAAAATTTCCAATAGTTTCAATGATTCCACTAATTCGCATTAATTAGGGAACATTATTTCACCATAGGAAAGTAATTCCATGCATTATACACTTATTAAAACAAAAATATACCATTATATTGCACTTGAAAAATAAAGAAGAGTATATCCATCCACAATCTTGCCAAAGAAAAGGTCCAAGAGAGATAGCGAAAAATTTCCACATATCGAAATGCATTTAATCATCCAAATCATTCTACAAATTGCAAATTTGCGTTCTTAAGAGAGATATATCCCAAATCCAAGTTATGATATCCAACAAATGAGGCTCATTTCTAATTTATATGAGCAAAATAACTAATCCAAGCCTTTCAAATAGCTCCAAAAAATAACAATAAAATTTGTGACAAACCCATCAAATAAATCCAAAAATATAATACAAGCCCTCATAATGAGGCCTAAATGATATAATCATGGTGGAAAAGGTCGTTGGAAGGCCAATAAATGTACCCCATGTGACGAAATGAAGAAGAGCGCTCTCAAAATAATGACTAAGGGGTTGGACCCTTGGTTTCCAAGCAAAACATATGTGGTGCTCCCAAGTGGTTGTGGGGCACAATGAATGCTCTCATCGGTCTCCAACTGGATCAAACATGTTGATACTTCATCCATAATGGAAGCAATTATGATACAAGCCCTCCCATGTCTCCCTAGGTGAGACAAAACCCCATCTGGGCCCTAGATCATATGTCAAGTGTCTAGTGCAATTATGTGGTCGGCTGGGCAATGTGGTCTAAATCAACGTTAAATGAAGTGGGAACGAAGCGAGGACATTTTTTGAAAGTGGGGATGTGGAAGCATCATTTCCAAAAAATATAGAAAGTGAAGCATCTTGGAAGCGTCTACTATATATATTTATATTTATATTTTTTTCATTTATATTAAAAAATACATCGAAAATACCAAATTAGTTGTAGAGGATATGGAAACATGCATATTTGTACATAAATCAAGATATATATGGCATCCATTGTACATTAATGATTAATTATTCTAGCATCAACCATTTAGATTCATCATTTATATAGAATCTAGATTCTTCCCCTCTTTGTCTAGCCTTTGCCTCTACCTCTATTGTCTAGGATATTAGTCAACATTTTTCAATTTTGATCAAACTACCTAATCCAAGCCTTAAAATATGGTAGAAAAATATTAACATGCTTGATCGATGATTTTCACTTGATTGAAGGTAATATTTTGCCAAGGGCATGACAAAGGAGTTCAAAAATTAACACCACCAACACTAGGGTACATATAGGACTTGGTTCTCTTGATTATATTCCAATCACATACCCTCATATATGATATAATCTAATGAAATGTCACAATCCCATTGATCCTGAATTCTTGAAAACTGTTAAGTCTACTTAATTTTGAATAGGATATGAAATTCTATTTTCTCCATATGAAGTTTGATGAGGTTGGAACCACTGTCAAACATCTTGAATTATTTCATGGTAAAGTTCAAAATTTAAGTAAAAGGATGAAAAAGAAAGATAAAGGAGAATGTCACTTTTACTTTAAGAATTTAACATTACCATGAGGGAGCATATAGGAAGCATCTAAAGAGAATCAAGGGATCACCTTTGGAGTGTTCTAGAAGCCCCAACCCAACTTAAGTTAAAGAAAAATAAAATTAAAAATATTTAGAACCTTGTGGAACCGCCCATCTCCCTTCATATCGACTTTGGATCCATACAGGTCCATGCTTGATCCGTTGTGGATCTAGGGTAGATCTGTCATCGAATCCATAGTTTGGAAATCCAGAACTGCAGATTGGGATGACACGGTTCCAAATTTCCAGGAACCGTCTTCACCGACCTGATCCATAGTTATGGATTTAGGAATTGTGTATTCGATAGTGGATCCACCACAAATTCGTACGCGACGCGATTCCTAGTTTGGATCCTTTGAGGGGGGGAGGAATGTTTCTTGAAAAATTGGTCCAAGTGCATCATGATATTTGCATTAATGGGGCACGAGAAAGCCAAATGTGGTGCTAAAGGGTCCCATGGTGTAGCAATTAATGCTCTACTATGTAGGAGACCTGTAGCTCTCAACGCTCACCCCACAAGTGCCATCATGAACCTATAGATGGATTGGATCCTATATAAGGAGACCAAGCCCAAGGCGAAGACTCATCTATAATCCTGTATAATATCTAATATGTCTCCTCACCTTCCAATACAAAATTTCATTAGTGTAATTGAATAAATAAGCTTACAAATCAAGGGCTCAAGTGGACACTTCATAGTGGCATGTCATTCCAAATGGGCTTTAGAATGCTTAAGTGTCCCAAGGCTCAAGAGGGAGTTTAATAAAGGACCCTCTTAGGTGGTTTCAACCTCTAAGGGAGTGAGAAGTCCATATTACATCAATCAAATGGCATGTGTCATGTGAAATAATGGCGAAACAGAGTGGGGTAGTAGGGAAAGCTCCAAGACACATGTTATGGTACAAGGGTAGCTATAATGGGGACTCACACTCATGGGTGTATAGATGTAGGAGGGAGAAATCGTGGTACATGAGTTACCCTGACGTATGTTTTTCCACCCTTCTTCATATGCATTTTCCTTTCATTGATTTTTCTTTCTTTTAATTGCTCAGGGCTCCAGGGAATGAGAGCATGACGTGTATGATATATTAGTGATTACCTGCTTAAGGTTGGGAAGTTTCCCACCCACGAAGGTTTGATACAATCATGGGTTCCTTAATGATGCAAGGGGCTCATATAGGGGCCCGAGGAACCTGGGCGATGGCCATAATGATAAGGGGTAGAGCTCCAGTTTGGCCTTACCCCACGTGCTAAATTCTTATGTCCCGGCCATATTTTGAATTTTATGGTATATTTCCTGTTGGGAGTGGCCAAATCATGATTTTAACTTTATTTTTAGTTGCATCAACCTCTGAGGCATTGCTTTAGGACATACCCAAGGTGTGGGAAAGGGGAGAGGGAGGCTAACCCATTGTGGACCCAATGGAAAAATGTGGACCCAGATGGGAAATATGTGAAAAGGGGTTATAATGAACAGAGGGGATTGAGATGTATGGTTTCGGGAAGCAGAACCATGCAACCAAAATCAGGGTTTCCTATGTAGTGCCACTCCTAAATCTAGGATGCAATAAAAGGGATCCCATGGGACTAGGATACAATAATAACAACCAAGTTGGACAAGGGGATGGGAGTAAATACCAAGCCCATTATTTACACCAAATCCCTCCCACTAATCCAGACTCTAAACTTGAGGTATATGCTCTCATAATCCACCTTTTCACTCTCTAGAGAATTTCGCTCTATGCCCTAGCCTAGTTATCAGAGAAGAGGTGACGAAAATTTGGAAGAAGAATTTATGGAGAAAATAAGGTTTGATCACCAAATGGATTGGACCAATGCCTTATTCTTTGGGCTATGGAGTCCTAGATGCTTTAGATTTCCTAATTTTTCCTTTAAGAAGGTTAAAATTTGATGCCCTAACTACCAACCTTCAACAATTACCTACTATTAGAATATGGAGTTTTGTGAAGAAAAATAACATTTCATCACTAGAAGCATTCATTGTATGCTATACCATGAATAATATATGCAAGAACCAACCAAATAGCTTCCAAAAATTTCTTCAACAAAATTAGGGCACAAGACCATTTACTTTAGTTGCAATAATTACATACATTTGAATTCCCCCCCCCCCCCAACCACATCAAAATGGGCTACCATCCAAACACTCTTTGCCTTGGCAGCTCAAAACAGTTGGAAAGTCCATCATATGGATGTAAAAAATGCTTTCTTGAATGGAGATTTGAAATAGAATGTTTTGATATCCCAACTAGAAGGATTTTTTGTGAAGGGTCAGGAACATAAAATATGCATCTTATAAAATCCTTGTATGGCCTCCGGCAAGCACTGCGAGCCTGGTACGAGAAGTTAGCTGAGCATCTTTTGAAGCTTAATTTCAAACATTATGATCTTGATGATGCAACTTTGTTTTTCAAGAGAGTTGTAAAAAAAGTTGTATATCTTGTGGTGTATGTAAATGATCTTTTGATGACAAGGAACAATGAGAGCTACATTGCATCCATAAAGAAAGAGCTGAGAAAAGGCTTTGAAATTAAAAATTTGGGCTATGTTCACTACTATCTTGGTATTGAAGTAACCCAACATCTGAAGTTTATATTCCTCTCTCAGAAGAAGTACATTAGAGATTTTTTGAACAATTTTTTCATGGTTGAGTGTAATAATTTGACCACTCCAATGGAATGGAACTTAAAGCTCACATCCAATGAAGGAAAATAATTTGAGGATCTAAAAAAGTATAGACAACTCGTAGGAAGTCTCAACTACCTGACTACTACCAGACCAAAAATTTCATTTATTGTTGGAATCCTCTCCAAGTTGACACAAAATCATTGTGAGGGTCATTGGTCTATTGTAAAAACAATTCTAAAGTACTTGAAGGGAACTCAAGACTTTGGAATCGAGTATACACAAATGAGTGACTTCATCTTGATTGGATACTCTGATTCATATTTCGATGGAGATAAATAAACTAAAGTATCTACTTTAGGTTATGCTATGAGTCTTGGATCAAGAGTTGTCTCCTTGAGGTCATGCAAACAACTGGGCCTAACAAATTTTACAAATTGTTGGTATCATGTACAAAGAATTGAAGAATAAAAGAACATATAATCCAAAGATACAATTTTACGAGACTTATATATATATATATATATATATATATATATATATATATAAGATCAAGGAGATATATACCAGAAATCATCAAACATAGACAACGATTATGGGAAAACAATATATAATTTTATTATCACAAAGAAGTGGTTACAACTTGATGTCTTCATGTCGTAAAGTCCCCTTCCAGCTATTCCTCATCTCAACACGTTGATTTCAAAAGCTTTGGGATTATAAGTTGGATAATTTAGCAGAATTTTAATGAGAATTTTAGAGCCAAAGCCTTTCTGAAATCAACCAAGAGCCCTCTCTCAATGAAAGATGGTTGTATCTGTAAGCTTAGAGGAGGATAAGAAGAGGAGGTTAAGATCTATACAAATAAGAGATACGAGTCAAATCCAAACCAATCGGGATAGATGCCATCCATGAGGCTTATCTTCTAGAAGATTCTCGTTCTTTTTATTTTTTCCTTTGTAAAAACAATGTCACAATTTATAATGAACAACCTACAACAATCTCACATATGATAGTTATGCAACCTGCAACAATCAACAATGTCACATGTTGTCAATGTGCAACCTGTGACATCCTCTTCAAATAGGTTTTTTAAAGGGATTTGAACAAGTTCTTCATTTTTCAAGGAAATACTTTTCTTCCATCTTCTTCAATGATTAATAGAAATAACGTATTTCGCTGCTCCACAGTGCTCTCATGCTCTCTTGCTCCAGGTATGTCTCCTGCAAATCTCTGGCTGAAAATTTTAGCAAAGATAGTGAAATAATTAAAAGTGTTTAGCATTTAAAGAATTTTTTTATGAAATTAGATTTTCGAAAATATTTTTCCGCCCATTTTTCAATTCGCTGTTTTTTTTTCACTGAAAGAAAATAGATTTGCGCTTATTTTATTTGTGGTTATTCGTCACTGGTGCATCACTTAATAGCACCGCACTGGTGCATCCTATTCTTCATTCCCACACCATTGCCTATGTACCCAGCATTGTGGTAAAAGACATCTTGTCACAAGACCCTGATGGAAAGAGAGGCAAATGGATAGTTGTAATATTAGAATATGATTTGGAGATCAAACCCACCAAACTCATTAAAGGTCGGGGCCTGGCTCAATTAATGGCTGAATCTAATTTACAAGCCCTAGACATTAACATGGTAGATGCCTTGGATGAGCAGGAAGAATTACCCCCTCCCACTATGGAAGAGCAGTTCCAAAACTCACCTTGGTATGCCAACATCTTATATGTACTTACAAATCTTAATACTCCTCCTGATTTATCAAAAACTAAGGCAAGGTTTTTAAAGTTGAAAGCTAAGAATTATTGCATTTTTGAATGAATGTTTATACTTTGGAAAAAATGCTAATGGTTTATTGCTAAAATGTTTGCACGAAGTTGATGCGAGATAAGATCAAGCATGAATTCCATGAAGGAGAGTGTGGAGGTCATCTCTCTTTGGGAAAACCACGACCAACAAAATCCTTAGAGTCTGGCTATTATTGGCCCACCCTCTTCCAAGATGTCCATAAAATGATAGTTGCCCTGTCACAAGTGCCAAGTTTTTGGTCAAAACCTTCGAGAAATTTGTTCAAAGGCGAGCCTTGCGGAGGTTTTAGTTCTAGGGGAAGTGCATTATAGATCATTGTTAAATCTAGTACAATAAGCTCCGTACACTTTCCCCCGAACTAAAACCTCCGTAAGGCTCGACTTTGAACAAATTTCCTAAAGGTTTTGACTCGACATGAACTATTCGCTAAGAGAGAGAGACTTTGCAACTCTTGAAGATATGCAAAGGGGTGCTCTTTTCGTCGAAGTTAATTTAATAGAGAAGAGAGCAAGAATGAAAGTCTGAAAAGAGAGTATCTTTTAGAGAGGAATCCACACCTTCCACTTCAAACTCAAAGATGGAAAGAATGATGGAAGAAATGATGAAAGAGATGAGCATAATTAAGAGAACACAAGCAAGCCTAAACCAAAGCGCTTCTCGGAATAGAAACCGAACCGGAATCAAAATTTAAGAAGAAACCAACTTCCAAATGCAGACCTAGGGAAGATGATCAACGGATCATTCCTCCCTTTCATCAAAACTATATAAGTGAGACGAGAGGAAACAGGGTGAGATAGCAGGAGGAAAATGATATCAACATGCTAGGGGTAGATAACGATGGCTTTGAGATTCATTATGAAAAGAAACAAGGTCTATACACACCTTATGATGACAAGAGGGATGATGATCGACACTGTTATCAAGATATGGAAAATGTCATCATAGAGCCTCACAGAGAATATGACCTTAGAAGCAAAGCCAGTCAAAAAAACTCCCAACACTAAAACCTCTCGACAAATCTTCACAAAATAGCACCACAACCAAATGTAAAAATGTCAATCAAAAGGATAAAACAATGGTCGTTGATTCGGTAAAGGTAAAGAGAAAGACAATCCAAATTTTGAAAAGAAGGACTCGGATCTTAGCGGTACTAACACTTCAGCTAGTACTCTTGTCAAAACCATTTTATCAAATGTAAATAGAACAAATCAGCAAGGTGATGTTCGTTTGAAAGACTAGCGACTAGTAAGGTTGAGGCAAGTTCTTCAAAAAAACCAAATTCCTTTCAGCCTAGAACAAGAACTTTCAAAGATTAAAATCTCTGTTCCCCTTACTCGAGTTAGCTTCCCATAATGTGTATAGGACCCAAATTCTGAAGGCTTTAAACATAGAGGACCGAGAATGACACAATAAATTATAATGATGACCAGACGGGAGCTCATTTTTTTGTCCTAAAGTTGAAGGGAAATTTCAAGAAGGGATAGTACCTCCATTCTACGTCGGTCCCGAATGTTCATGACAAAATTATACACAATGCTATGCATGATTCCGGAGCCTCACATAATCTTATGCCAAAGGTGATAATGGAAAGGCTAGGACTAGAAATAACCCGAGACCTTACAAGGATTTATATTCCTTTGATTCAAGCAGGGGTCAAATGTCTTGGCCTAATTAAGGACCTCCAGTGTGAATTTGACTCAAATCCCGACCCAAGTGCCTAGTTATGGATGTAGTGGTGGCCGATGTCCCTCCTAAGTATGGAATGTTGTTGTCTAGATCGTGGGGTGCCAAGCTGCAAGGTACAATGCGGATGGACGGGACATATGCCACTATCCCCTGTTGTTAACCGACCTAGAAGACTATACGAGAGAGGCACACATGAAATTCATGGTCGATAGTCCCGAAAAAACCCTGAAAAACTGTCCCATCTACTCTGTCCATACTAACCTGGACTCATTTATCCTTTACCATGATGAACCTTCGAATAAGTCGAGACGAAGACAGACGATACTGCGAGATAACTCGTTAGAGGCCCCAAATCTAGAAATGAATGCAGTTCTAGACATGGATGAAAACGAAAGGGAAACTTTCAAACAATGCATTGAAATGACAAACCAAAATGAATATGGCCAAGATGGCCAACAACAAACGCCCCATCGAGTTCATCTCCATGAAAATCCTGAGGAACGAGGCCCAGTACAACAACTTGTTGACCTTAAAACAGAACATGATGCTGAAACAGTTGGCGAGCAAGTCACTACAACAGGATTAATCACCGATGAAGATCAAGAAACACCTAACTCACAAGTATCAAAACAGTTTGATGCATTTGAAGACATTAACGAAACAAATGAAGGTCTCGACCCACGAGTCATGTGTCCACGGCTCTAGAAACTTGAAACTCAGGAAAACAACCTTCAATATGGTGAGGAACTTGAAAATGAGACACAAATTCGACTAAGTGCTGACATGCCACAACAATCAGATAGCATGTTAGTTAGCGAGATTACCAACCAAGGCGAAACCAAAAATAATCCTCTATGGACCATGTTCTTCGATGGGCCATGTACTAAGAATAGTGCTGGCGCCATTGTTTGGTTAACAAACACCGAAAACGGCCATATAGAAAGTGTTTCATGCAAATTGAATTTTCGATGTTCTAATAACATTGCCGAGTATGAAGCTCTCATTTTGGGCTTGCATCTGTTAGAAAAGCTAGGAGCCAAAAGAATCCACGTATATGGCGATTCGAAATTAATCATTAGGCAATTTAATGGGGAATACACTGCTAATCATCCCAGACTTAGAGCCTACCGAAATGACGTCCTGGACCTTTTAAACATTTTCGAGGATCCAAAATTGATTTTTGTCCCAAGAAAACAGAATATTGCCGCTCACAATTTAGCTTTTACAGCTAGAACGTGTTTAGCACCATATGAAAACGAGGACAACACCATTCAGGTAAAATTTAGACCAGCCATACCCGATAATCAAAAATATTGGCAGGTCTTTGAGAATGATAAACAGATAGAGGATTTCCTGCTCGGTAAGAATGAGTTTGAATCATTCGATTCAGATTCTACATCCGATGAAAACTGTCTAAACGTAGAGCCCCCTGAACAAGAACAACCCCCTGAACAAGAACAACCATCTAGTCCTACAGATATCAACATGTTAACTCAAAAACTTAAAACTCATGCTGAAGAGTATGAAGACTCAGAAAACGAAGACATTGAGGTATTAACACCGAGAGACAAGAACATACCCAAGGGGCTAGCACCGTTAGAAGACCTGTTTGATTTTAATGACGTGGCTAAGAAACCTGCAATAGAATATACAGAGTCTGAGGTTGAAGAATGCAACATAGGCATAAAGGATCAACCTAAAATGATTAAATTAGCTAGGTCCTTGCCACCAGACATGAAAAAGAAAGCCACTGATGCCCTGTTCTGTAATTGAAGGATACATGAGCTGATATGAGAAGCTCAAAGCTGTAGAGACCCACCGGGCTTGCTGATTGTAACTGGTTTGAACATCAATACAAGCTGTTGATTCATGAAATTCTGAAACTATGTCAATGGTGATGTGTTCCTTACTGTCAACTGTTGTTTTACTTAATGTTTTCACTCTGTTCACTTTCTCTGATAAAGAGCAGCAAACATAGAGTTAGGATATACTCTCCACGGTACCCAACTCTTACTGAAAGCTTTATCTTCTATGTTTTCTTCATTTGAATGTCCTCTTTGAAGAGTTTATTAATTCAGGTTAGTTTAAAAGTACTTCCCTGATCTAGATAGCTCTTTGAGATGAATTTTCTCTTTGTTATCCTTGGATTTTATCAATGCAGCGCAGTTTAAAAGTACTTAGCTGATCTAGATTGCTCTTTGTGATTATCATCTGTGTTTCCTTATCGAATATGCTGAAGCAGGCTAGTTTAAAAGCACTTACCTGATCTTAAGCTGTTTGAACTGTTTTTTAAATGTTTCTGATGGAAAGTACTTCAATGCAGGCTAGTTTAAAAGCACTTACCTGATCAACAGAAATAATTTTATGTTTCTCCTTAAGTACATGTTGAAAGCAAGCTAGTTTAAAAGTACTTACTTGATCTTAGACTGTGATTTGTTTTTACATTTGTTTAAGTCTTTCACTGCCTATTTGTTTCACTCCATTAATCACCTTAAGAGATCCTTTGATGTAAATGACTTGCTCCATGGATCCTTCTTGAATTTGATATCCAATTAAATCCTCCTATGACTCCATAGCCCAATGGGTTAAAGCTGTCTTTGTCTTTTGCTATCAGCTGAAACATTCCTTCATTTGCAGGCTCTTCACCCTTTATTTTGAACTGCTTTCACCTTCACCATGTCTTCGCCCAACCAAAAAAAAACAAAACAAACCCATGCTCTTCATAACTAGCCTAATATCATAATTCCAGTCTTTAAAGATCACATCTTTGAACTCATTTATAGAGAGATCCCTCTCTGGATTCAGGAGGGCTAGATCCTTGAATCCCAAAGAGGTTTGATGTTACCTTTGCAGTTGGACTTTGCCAATCTTGCTAATTACAGAGTGATAACACATCCATTGGTAACATGATACCGGTGTGTAGTAACTAAAATGTACCGGTGCATAGTAACTAGAACGCAATGGTGCGATTATCTGTACATTAACACCAATTTGCGGTTGAGGCACCAAAATTACTTTTACGTGTGTACACCAAAATTAGACATGTTGGAAATGTACATTTTGCTGTGAAAATATTTGGGCCATTTCTTTTCAAAACTACACCTCTTCTTCTTTCATAAAAATAAACTTGAACCTTTCCATAACCTGCAACAAGAAAAGGTGCCACATGATCTGCTTGCTCATTTATAAGTTCCTCCTCCATCTTGGCATCCAATTTCCCCTTTTCTCCTTTGTGATTTCTATCTTGATCTTAACAAAATTTATACAATCTCTATTTTACGAGAAACTGACCTTGAATGTTCTGGGTTAAATGACAATGAGTCCTTCATTCTACATTTTCTAGCCGAAGAAGACTGATTTTCGACTAGACGATGCAGTTATTACATGTGGAGGCAATGGTTTCCCGTAGAAAATGAGTATAGGGTTGAGCAAAGGAAAGACATTGCAAAATGGGCTATTACATTAAATTTTCCAATGGGAAACCGATTTTCAAGTGGAAATATGGTAGCTGAAGGTACCTATGCTTTTCTTCCCACATAAATGGTCACTGGATTTCAATTTATAATATAAGCAGAATTTTTACTGGTTTCATCCAGAGAGAGCATCATTTTCAATAACAAATGGAACCAGGGAATCCTTAAGTGTATCTCGTTCACATTTTGTTCAGCATTTCATTCTTTGATAAGTGCTAATTTACCTATTCTTTCAAAAATTTGGATTTTTGGGTACCTTCCATGTGATATTCTGCATTATCCACATGACCATAGCTCAGACAAGTTAGAGATGCCATTCAGGTTCAATTGAAAGTCGAAGATGTGATTTTATGCGACGTCATATTTGCCGGTAAAAGTTTATGTAAGCCAACTGAAGCTCGGACAATACTCCTAGCTTCTTTTAAATGTATTCTTGAGAATCTTTCCCTTCAGGGGAACTACCAGCCTGATCAACAATGTCAATTGATCTTTCTCTGATATCCTTAAGGGAATGAGAATCCTTCCCTTTATGGTGCCTCTTGGCTTTATCGAATGCCTCGACTGATCTTTCTTTACTATCCAATCTTTCCCTGCCATCCTTGTAAGAATGAGAATCGTTACCTTCATGTGATCTCTTAGCTCGTTCAAGAGACTCAATTGATCTCTCTCTGACATCTCTTGGCGAATAGGACTCCTTGCTTTCGAAGGACTATTTCATCTTGCTAGTCACTAGAGCGTCGACAGGTATTTCTCTACCATCAACTCTGCTCTCCCTTTCTCCATCATGGGACCTCTTAACCCTATCGTCGACCTCAACTGAATGCTCTCTACCATGACCAAGAAAATACTTACCCTCGTGACCGGTCATCTTAACCCTATTGCCAATCTCAACCGAGATTTCTCGACCGCTTTTCTCATATTTTTCATAAATATTTTTTCCTTTTGTACTCTAAATAGCTCTATAGCCGTCTGCATCCCTGTAAGCGTCTTTTTCTGTCTTTCTCTTTGAATCACTCATTTTCTCTGTTATAAACTTCTCAGCCGAAATTCAAACTCTCATCTTTTCAAACCCTCATCTCCTCAGAAACATTCTTGCCCGCGATTCAAACCCTCCGCTGCTCCAATACTGCACTTTATAAAATAAATTTTCCTTCTTAGAAAAGATATTTCACTGACATACCTAGTTCGTTGAGGTTTTATTTAACCTTGCTCCGGTGCGCAGGGTTTTATAGGCGCACCAGTGGGGTTTCGTAATGTTTATGTTTTGGTGCGACGTTTTATGATGCACTGGTGCAGAAGAGTTGTGAAGCACTGGTGTGCTACAATACTAAGACGCACCAGTGCGGGTTATGATGATAAGCGCACTGGACGAAAAACTAGGAACCTCTGCTAGGAATGGCGTACTATATAAAGTTATTTTTTTTTGGTATGTAAGATCATAATAAAATAATGATAATTCTAAAGTACATGAATTTTTTTGCATTATTTTCTAAAATTTATTATATTACAAAAATTCATATTATTCTAGATTTATTATTTTACAATTATTTACAAATTTACAAATTTCAAAATTTAAATAAAATCATTTCACATTAATACAATTAAAATTTTCACATTAATAAAATTAAAATTTACAAATATTTTACACAATTAGAATTACAATTACAATTTTACAATTTCACATACAATTACGATTAAAATTACAATTAAAATTTTACAATTACAATCATTTCGCAGGTAATACAATTAAAATTTTACAAATATTTTACATACAATTAGAATTAGAATTACAATTTTACAAATATTTTACATACAATTACAATTAAAAATACAATTACAATTTTAGAACTTTACATACAATTAAAATTACAATTACAATTTTAAAATTTGTCATATATACAATTACAATTAAAATTACAATTACAATCATTTGACAATTAATTAAAAATTACAATTACAATTAAAATTTTACAAATATTTTACATACAATTACAATTAAAATTACAATTACAATTACAAATACAATTTTACAATTTTACATAAAATTAAAATTTCAATTTCAATTACAATCACAACATAATATTTAATAAATATCATGGTCATTTAATATTAAATTAATTAATAAACATCACGATCATGATATCCATCGTACAAACATCATATTCGACTAAAAAACACATTCAAATTCGCTAACATCATCGTGATCATGATCATCTAAAAAAACACAATTAGAATTGTATAACATCATCACAACACGAACATAAAATATACATCTCATGTCAAATAACTCATGCTATCACATACACATCTATTTGCAAGTTGCACATTAAATGATCATATCTAACATGACCTAACAATATACACATCATGATGATCACCAACATGTAAATTAAGTACAACTGCAACATGAACATAAAATACATGGACTATATATATATATATATATATATATATATAGATAATGTTAAAAATATACAACTGTAATATAAATATCATGGATCAGCTAGTGGTACAACATCATAAGCAGTACTAGTCGAGGCATGCTCAGTCAATGGTGCAGCCTCGACGATCAATGGTCCAACCTGCTGATGATCATGAGCACTGCTGGATGCTGCAGGCTGCTAGCTGGACGTGGCTGATGGTCCAGTTTGATCTGCATGATGACTAGTGCTAGATGCTAGTGGAGGCTGCTCATCTGACGCGGCGCGAGGTGAACGATCATGAGATGATGAGTTGCTGCTCGGGGACTGTTGATCATGTGCTGCATCTCAACCATGTCTATAACGTGCAACGATCCTCCTCAGCCGTGTAACTAAGGTCGTAGCTCCTACGACATGCCGCATCAGGTTGTACATGTCACGCGGCATGCCTCTCCACATCTATAACAACCTACCATCGGCCTGTATGTCTCTCATATGAGCGGACCTGATGCCCGCCTCAACAATCAATGTAGTGAGTTGGTCACCCAACTCCATCCTATATCTATTATTAATCTGACCGTGCCTAGAAAAAGGCGGTACCGGTGCACCAAACAGGGAGTGTCTCTTCAAGACCAGCCTTCCCCGATGATCCTCGGGATTCTGGGTGCCTTGACGGCCATCGATCTCACACCGGGATCATGGTGGTGTCTCATGTCCTCACCATCAAAAGACCCAATGTCTCGCAAAAATATATACAAGTAATAATAAACATAATGTATAACATTACACAATTTAATAAAACAAGTTAAAGAACATGTTAGAATAAATTTAAATAAAACACATACCTCTGTCATCCGGCGTCACTATCCGTGGAAGAGGATGCTGGCACACCCCCACCAATCCAATCCAAAGATAAGGACAAGGGACCATAATGAAGGGATGCAGCTCGTCAATACTGGCTAGCAACTCCAATGCATCATGTAATATCTTCGTCGGAAACACAGTCTCGCCCCTCTTGTGAATCATCTACCCCCACATGTACATTTGTGCCTTGAACATCGACCTACGAGGCTGCCTGGGAAAGCAGGTTTCGCTTCTCGAACCTCTAAAAATAAACAAAAAGCTCAAACAAAAGGGGGAAGTTGACCTCCTCCCTTAATAATGACATGCTGAATCATCAAGCTTACAAACTGCCACAAAAAAATGGTAGACCACCTAACAAGTCGTGGCTCATGTACTAAAGAATCAACATAATATAGAAGCAAGCAACTAATGCGTTGCCCGTCACTGGTGTTGTGTGACATGGTCGAAATCAGAAGTGAGAGGCACCTCACCTCCTCACTACCAAATGCACCAATACGTAACTGACCTCTGGCAACTTGAAAATCTGAAGGTGATAGTACATCTGCTCCAATGTATCTCTGGGAGTACACTAACTAACTCCCTGCTACATAGCCAGCTGGAACCTATGGGAACGAGGGAAAATCCACCTCTCTCCTCGATAGCCCTGTAATGAAATATATGTCCTCCTCAGTGGGTGTGTACCACTGGTTAGGACCAACCTGGAAAGCTTGTCGATGGGCATTCCACCTGAAGATAAGATGTCTCAAAAACACACTATGGCCCTTTAGGGAAGTAGTCTCCTCATAGAACTTGAGGAGGCCTACCTATCTTAGGAGCCCCTAGGTAGCTTCTGTAATAGGGCGAGGGTACACATCTCTCTCCCTCTCTCGTGCCTCCCATAGGCGAACCATGTCATACTGCTCTGCCTGTTGTTGTTGTTGTTCCCCCTCTTCTCTCTGAATGATTGACATATTAAATAATTTTTTTTTATTAAATGGGACATGTATTTAGGAATATACATATATAATTTTTTTTGGAAAAAAGAAACAAAACATTCATTGCACCACAAAAAACAGTCATGCACCAGTTCTGGTGTGTCTTTTGTTTGTCACGCATCGGGGGCGGTGCCCCATGTTAGTGTCAGCCTTTGCAGCTTTCCTTCAGTGATCAAACATGCTCTTACAAAGTGATTTTAAGGTGTCAAGGTCAAATTTTGTCATTTCAATGAGTCTTCAAGCAAAATTTGGTAACTAGGTATTAGGTCTAGGGTTTGTTTAACTCGCTGTGTTGTCCCCTCCTAGTCTTAAGGCCACCATTCAAATTGGAGTGTACCATCACTGTGAGGGTTTTCTTCATCATGTCAAGTTCCATTGGGTCATTTTACAGCTTGTTCATGCTTCAGTTGTGCCTAGGTAAGGTCCATTTCCCTCTCCTAGGGTTTTGGAGGTAATTTCTCTTGGATGGTCAAATCATTAGAAAAGCTTGTATCCTGATGTTCATACACCTTCCCCTATCATTAATGTACCTTATTAAATACTTCCCATCACTGAGATCCCCTAAATTCCTCATTTTTGCACAAACCCTAGTTTCTTGCCACAACTTGGCAATTTTCTAGGCTAGGCCTGTGTTTTTCCCTTTTGGACCCCTTCCCCTCACTCAATCTCTGAGATTCCAATTTCCCCTACTTCCTAACATCCCTCCCTACTTCCCAAAATTTCCCCAAGAATTTAGAATCCCCTTATCCCCTTCATTTCGCTTCATTTCGACAAATCCCTTGTTTCACACATGGGATAGGTTTCACACAAATGATGTTTCAGAGAAATAAAAGATGAATTTTGGAAAACTTAGAGAGGTTTTTGTACAAAACATGCCAAGGAAGAAAAACCTCCTTCACTTTTTACACAGGTGTAATGGTTTTGGAGAAATGTCAAGAATATCGTTGCCTCAGGAGAATTGATGCACCTGCAAGAAGTAGTGTTGGGAGATTTGATTTTTGACAAGGTGAATGAACTCCAAATTTAAAAATTCCACTTGGGTGGGAAATTAGACTCCAATATATTTCCAACTAGCTATCACACGCCCAATTTGGACACCGGGAAGGCCTCCAAAAGCCTCCTGCAAAATGCACTATGTAGCGCGCGGCGCATTGAGCCATCAAGCTAGAAATTCACCCAAACTCTTAAAATTTTCAAATCCAATTCTTGTGAGATATTTCTCAAGCTATATAAACCATTGGAAACAAGTTATATTCACAAGTTTTCAAAGAAAAGATCAAATTGAAGTGTTGAAGGGCGAAAATCTTGTTTTGAAAGCCGAGGAGGTGAATTACTAGTGCGCGCGGCGCATACAAGTAGCACGCGGTGCATAGGGAGCGCGCGGCGCACTGGACATCAATTGCCTTTGTATTTTTACACTCGCGCGACGCATAGAGAGTGCGTGGCACATTGGGCATGCGCGCGGCGCATAGAGCCCTAAGGCCAGAAAACTTCACTCCCTCACCCAAATTTGTGCCAAATCGCCTCATTTGCCTTCAAGTAAGTTATTCATGCCTGCTCATTGATTGATGGATATGCTATGGTGTTTCAAATGTGGAGAAAACAAGTGTTTGTTATGGTGAAATGTAAACCCTATATTCATTTCAAAATTCGCTCCATAGGGTTTGAGGAGTGATGATTGTCATTTGAAATTGGTGTCAAAAACTTGCATTTGCCAAAACACTCTTATGCCATTGTTATGTATGCTTTATCACTGCTATCATTATATCATTTTCCTCACTGCTGTGATCACTGTTATTATACCACAGTTCCATTGTTATCCCACTATTTCACATCCTTCATTCCCTTTGTTCCCATGTGGTAAAACTCTAAATTTATCACTTGTTATCCCTTTCCTCCATTGACAAAATTTTAAATTGCCACAACATTCAAGGATGATGCCTTAGATTTCACTTACATTTTGTCATTTCACCCATTCCCATTCCCAAAAATCCTCACTATCACTATTTTCCTATATCACTTGTAAATTGCCCATATCCCTAAACCCCTCAAACAGTGGTTGTCCCCACACTTGACAGTACTTTATCACTGTGGTTTTTTCCCATAGCACTGTATTGCATATGTGACACATTTGGCATATAATGAACTCTTGCTTTTACCATACCTATATCAACATATATTTGTCATACTTTAGCATCATGTCAGAGACAGATTCACCTTATGAGCAGGGGTATGAGCAGGACAGTGTTTCATCAACCACAGAGCTAAATGTGTCAAGGAGATCTCATAAAAGTGGTCGTTACATATTAGAGAGGCGTTAGAGCCTTGTTTGCCGCATCACGACGAGTACTATCTCCACATGGCGTGGAAGGGGTCTCGTTAACTTCATCAGCAGCGCGAGTACTATCTCCACATGGTGTGGAAGGGGTCTCACCTTCGTCATCAACACACGCTCATAGAGTTGCGGCAAATCCGGGAAGACCGTGCATTGGCCCGGAAGAGACCAGGTGACATGACACCGGTTGATCGAGAGACCTACCTCACGCATGTTAACATTCATCTGGAGAAGTTGTTGGCGAAGGCCAATAGAGACAAAGACATGCTCCGTCATATGAAAAATCATTATTGGGCCCGTACTCACGTTTGCAAAGCTAAAATGAAGATCCTGAAAACAAGGTTGAGCAAAACAATAAAACGGCGAAAGAGGCCTGATCCACTCCGTATCTTGGCCGAGGCTTCATTGGCTGAGAATGAGGCATGATGGGGGATCTTCGCTCCAAATTTCAGCAAATTTGGAGAATTTTTTGTCATTTTGGAAAATTTTGGTCTCAAAACAGGTTTTTCTGCCCAACGCGTAGTGTGTCACGATGCGCGCTTATGATTGGGACACTTTCTGGAGGAAAAATTTGTATTTTTGGATTTTTCATGGTAAGTTATGCATGCTCAGAAATGGCCGAAGCATTTCATCAAGTTCTGGATGATCAAAAGGGCCAAAAACACCATGAAAATCACCTTTCTGCCACCTTTTGCACCAGCAGGAAGTACTTTTGGGAGAATGAAGTTTTGGAGGAGCAAATGAGCTCCAAATTGAAAAATTCCACTTGGTTTGGATAGCAGACATCCCGGGCTTTCCAATAAGCCATCATGAGCTTGATTTTGACTCCGAGAAGTGCTCCAAAAGTAGGTCCAAAGGTGCGCGGCGCATAGAGCTTTGGCGCGCGGCGCATAGAGGAAATTAGCCTATTTTTCACCTTCCAGCTCAGGAATTCGGCCAGTTTGGACTAGTTTCACCTCTTGATGTAATTTTTGACCCAACTTGATGTATTTTGATAAACATGATGTAATTTTGGCATGTATTTACTTATTTTAGATGATTCACTCACAAAAAAGTGAAAATCAAGTGAATGAATCAGTTTCCTTCCTTTTAGAGGCAAGTTGTTTGGCTGCCTAGATTTTAGCTCCTTGTTTAGAATTGGTTCAAACTGCTCCTAGAAGCATGAGCTAGACCCCTAGAGGCATGGGAAGGGGTTATAATTTTCTATTTATTGTATTTTCTGAGACACTTTTAGGGTTGGACTCTTGGGAAAATTTTGGCACACTATTGTACATATTTTCTGCATTTTGGCTAAGGAAAGATCAGAGGTTTTGCAGCACCTGTTGGGATTCTTGTGGCTTTCAGTTTTGATGGTGTGTTCTCTTAGTTATTTGTAAGTTCTTTAAATGTTTAATGTATGCCATTCCCTTCTTTTGCTTCTGAAACTAAATGAATGAGTAAATGAGGTAGAATCCATTGATTTCAGTGCTCTGCCTTTAAATTTGTTTAGTTTTATATGTTTTCACTAGTTTGGAGAGGATCCTTGTTCTCCCTTGCCCTCTTCAGCTCCTTGTCATTCTGATCCATCCATACACATAATCAAAAAGCATCAAGACTACTGCCTACCTTGCCCCAACTCGAATTCTGCAAAGATCTGGCCTCATCCCCGAGCCCAAATTTGTTTTTCCCATTTTTTCAACAAAAACCCAAAAAATCAAAATCAAACTTTCCTATCTATTTACTAGCCTAAAATCAGTATTCATTATAAGTCATCTCAGCCCCTTTGAAGATCCTTTGCCGAGATAGACCCGGAGAGAGCCCTCTCCTGTCCTCGTAGGGCTAGCTACGAGGCTGAGCGTGGTTTGATGTTGCCTTGAGTTTTACCTTATTTCAGCCTAAGGTAGATTCGAGCGCTAACATAGTGGCGACCATACTGGGGAAGAAAATGGTTTGCTTATTACTTTCATTTGCTATAGACAGAGTCTGAAGTCACGCCAGGTAGCCTTCGAACTGCTCTTGCTCTGCGAGTGCATAGTAGATAAAAGCTGCTTCAGTCGATCTCCGGTTTAGCTTGTGAATGTGCTCCTTGATTTGTGAATTCCCCCAGTATATGTATCAAGATCAGATCTGATGGTTGATGGTGGACAACGATCAGACATAAGAAGGCTGAAATCATTCACCTGGTGACTCCAATTCAAAGTAGAGACTCCACTGGAGGACTGACTCTTTCTCTGAGAAAATGGAAGGATCTTACACAAAGTTCAGGTATCTGAAGTGGAATGGTATTCAGGATCTAATCTGCTTTCTTGTAAATTACTTCTTCGCTGGTCTTGAAGCTGTCCTGAAAGTTTTTCAAAATTTGTTGTATGATAAAGGTGATCAAAATCTTCACTCGACCCATTCAAAAAGTGTAAATGCTGAGTTTCCCTTTGATCCTGGTCTCCTTACTTTTCCCACATCTTATGATGACTCTCTTCAGAGTGATGAGCCTAAAGAACATAAAACTGATCTCGCAGCTCTTGTACATACCCCTACACCTTGTAAAATTCCAGATCGGTACAAACCTCTTGTTTTACCTTCTGTTCTTCATGCTTTCCCTACAAATTATGACCTATATCTACCAAGATTTGACAGTGAATGTAACAATGTCAACGCTGAGCAACATGTGCAGAATGTTGAGACTTTTCTAGATCTTTTTGAAGTTGATGATGAAGATGTTAGTATTAGGCTTTTTTCTCTTTCTTTGCAAGGCCAAGTGAAGAGTTGGTTTAAAGCCCTGCCTGATGTGAGCATTTCAGATTTCCAGAAGTTTGTCAAAGTTTTCCTTGACAGGTGGATGATTGGACAGAATCCTTTCCTTATTATAGAAGAGTATAATTAGCTGAAAAGACTGCGAGGGGAGACAGTACAACAGTTTTCTGCCAGATTTAACCAATTTATTATTCGATGCCAGTTGATATAAGACCTTCTCCTAGATCTGCTCTCTTGCACTACCCGAGTGCCTTTGATCCGGAAATGGAGTTTCAGCTGAGAGAAAAGAATATTGCAACACTTCACGAAATGCAGAACAAGGCAGTGAATGTAGAGGCTCATTTGCTGATCCGGAGGGCAAGGTTGAAGGAAGAAGAGATGAAAAACATGGATCCGGAGAAATCGACATCTCTAGATGTAAAGCTTGACATGTTGGTAAGTGCAGTAGAAGAGATGATACAAAAGAAAACCACAAAGAATGAGTATAATGTTGAAGCCCATGACTTGCTGATTGAGGAAGAACAAGTTGCTGATCCAAAACATTTTGTTCCTTATCCCAGTTGTCATAGTGATTGCTTTATAGATCATCTTGAAGAAGAGAGAGCTGTTGATATGACATGTATGCTTGATGATGTGTTTTATACTGATGATTTGCCTCAGTTTGATCAATATGATGATGATTATGTTCTCCAAACAGAAGCTAATCTTGCAGACGAATCAACAGCTAGTTTGTGCGAGGAGGAAGTTCACTTTCAGCAGCTCGAGTACAGTGATCAACCGATACATATCAGCTATGACAATGATGAGGAAAGTGTAGCAAATTTTGAAGTAAGTGAAGGATCTTTGCCTTTTTGTTTTGATTCATTTCAGTTCATCAGAGATAACTACCATGCAATCAGAAATCAAATGTCAACAAGTCTTGATCTGGACCATCTTGAGCGCAATGAAAACCTTGTTCAAGACTTCTCATATTCATATTTTCAGCCCTCGAAAGCCATTGATTTTCAAGTTGCAGATGAGGACATGGAAGCTGGTACATGTGATCAAATGATACAAGGTGACTCCGTACCATTTTGTTTTGAATCATTTCAATTTTTGAAGGGTAAATTGCATAGTAAATCTTCAAATGAGCAGCCTATAAGAAATCAGCAATCTCTCAGTGTTAATGTTGAGGATGAGACAGATAACGAAATTCTTGAGCAGCCTGTAGCATCAGATTTGCAGCCACCAAATGAAATTGAAGGTCAGATTACAGATGAAGGTGTGGAAGCTGAAATATATGAGTTAATGATGCAAGAGAATTCTGTACCCTTTTGTTTCGAAACATTTCAGTTTATAAGGCAGAATCTTCGTAATATATCTCAAGGAAAAGATGAACAACCAGTAGGATGTCATACAGTTTCAAGGGATACAGTGCAGCAGTCTTCTCAAGTTTTTGATGATCCTATTGCTCGTGTGTTGGATGATGTTTGCTATAAAAATTCTGCTCCATTAGCTAACCATGTGCCCGAAAAGAATGTTGATGATAATCTTATTCAAAGGTCACCTTCATTGTCTTGTTTAACAGATTGTTCATTGCATAGCACATGTCAAGATTTCTATTCATATGAGGAGATTGATGAAGGAGACTTTTGTTCTGTCTGGAATCAGCAACAGAGTTTGGTTTTTCATGAATTTCAGGATCCTTTTGACAGCTTGCTGCAATCACCAAAGAAAGACAGCATAGAGGTGAGAAAAATTTTAAGATTAAGGTATGGAGATTATCTGGATCAGAGCAGTGATGTGTTAATGGAAATCAGTAGCTATGTGTATGAAGATCCTTTCGCAGTATTCTTGAAGTCATCCAGTCAATTCATGCTTTGCAAGTTTATCAGCAGTCAGCTTGAGTTCAAATTTCCATGGGAGTTGCCTTTCGATTCTTTCCTTTTCCTGCGCATCAGAAAGCATTTGGGAAGAAATAAAATAGCAGCCAGGATGCTTACATGGTTGCATTGGCTGTTCCATTTCACTTGATCGGGTGGTGAAAAGTACAATTAGAGTAGGTTTGATGAATAAGCTCTACTTTGAGCATCGTTTCCAGCTTCTCAGTTGTGTTTAAGTATCGAGTCAGTTTTTAGTTGACTGAGAGTCAGTTTGTGTCATCAAGTCATCAATTTTCAGCCATGCATTTCAGTTTTAGTCTTTGACTCCATTGCCCAATGGATGAAGGCGCTGGTTTGCTCTCCCAAAGATCTGCCGTTCTTGGCACCTCCAAGGAGCTACCATCCCCATTGGAGCCAATGTTAGTGTCAGCCTTTGCAGCTTTCCTTCAGTGATCAAACATGCTCTTACAAAGTGATTTTAAGGTGTCAAGGTCAAATTTTGTCATTTCAATGAGTCTTCAAGAAAAATTTGGTCACTAGGCATTAGGTCTAGGGTTTGTTTTCACGCTTTTCAAAGTTGTCCAAATGTCGGTCCATGTCACCATTCAGCTGAGTGTACCATCATTCAGAGGGTTTTCATCATCATGTCAAGTTCCATTGAGTCATTTTACACCTGGTTCATGCTTCAGTTGTGCCTAGGAAAGGTCCATTTCCCTCTCCTAGGGTTTTGGAGGTAATTTCTCTTGGATGGTCAAATCATCGGAAAAAATTGTATCCTGATGTTCACACACCTTCCCCTATCCTTAATATACTTTATTAAACACTTCCCATCACTGAGATCCCCCAAATTCCTCATTTTTCCACAAACCCTAGTTTCTTGCCACAACTTGGAAATTTTCTAGGCTAGGCCTGTGTTTTGCCCTTTTGGACCCCTTCCCCTCACTCAATATCTGAGATTCCACTTTCCCCTACTTCCCAACATCCCTCCCTACTTCCAAAAATTTCCCCAATAATTTAGAAGCCCCTTATCCCCTTCATTTCGCTTCATTTCGACAAAATCCCTTGTTTCACACATCGGGATAAGTTTCACTCAAATGATGTTTCAGAGCAATAAAAGATGAATTTTGGAAAACTGAGAGAGGTTTTTGTACAAAACATGCCAAGGAAGAAAAAAATCCTTCACTTTTTACACAGGTATAATGGTTTTGGAGAAATTTCAAGAATACCGTTGCCTCAGGAGAATTGATGCACCTGCAGGAAGTAGTGTTGGGAGATTTGATTTTTGACAGGGTAAATGAACTCCAAATTGAAACATTTCACTTGATTTGGAAATTATACTCCAATATATTTCCAACAAGGTATCACACGCCCAATTTGGACACCAGGAAGGCCTCCAAAATCCTCCTAAAAAATGAACTATGTAGCGCGCAGCGCATACAAAGAGCGCGCGGCGCATTGAGCCATCAAGCTAGAAATTCACCCAAACTCTTCAAATTTTCAAATCCAATTCTTGTGAGATATTTATCAATCTATATAAACCATTGGAAACAAGTTATATTCACAAGTTTTCAAAGAAAATATCAAATTGAAGTGTTGAAGGGCGAAAATCTTGTTTTGAAAGCCGAGGAGGTGAATTGCCAGTGCGCGCGGCGCATACAAGTAGCGCACGGCGCATAGGGAGCGCGCGACGCACTGGGAATCAATTGCCTTTGTATTTTTACATGCGTGCGACACATAGAGAGCGTGCGGAGCTTTGGGCATGCACGCAGCACATAGAGCCCTAAGGCCAGAAAACTTCACTCCCTCACCCAAATTTGTGCCAAATCGCCTCATTTTCCTTCAAGTAAGTTATTCACGCCTTCTCATTGATTCATGGATATGCTATGGTGTTTCAAATGTGGAGAAAACAAGTGTTTGTTATGGTGAAACGTAAACCCTATATTCATTTCAAAATTCGCTCCATAGGGTTTGAGGAGTGATGATTGTCATTTGAAATTGGTGTCAAAAACTTGCATTTGCCAAAACACTCTTATGCCATTGTTATGTATGCTTTATCACTACTATCATTATATCATTTTCTTCACTGCTGTGATCACTGTTATTATACCACAGTTCCATTGTTATCCCACTGTTTCACATCCTTCATTCCCTTTGTTCCCATGTGGTAAAACTCTAAATTTATGACTTGTTTTCCCTTTCCTCCATTGACAAAATTTTAAATTGCCACAACATTCAAGGATGATGCCTTAGATTTCACTTACATTTTGTCATTTCACCCATTCCCATTCCCAAAAATCCTCACTATCACTATTTTCCTATATCACTTGTAAATTTCCCATATCCCTAAACCCCTCAAACAGTGGTTGTCCCCTCACTTGATAGTACTTTATCACTGTGGTTTTTTCCCATAGCACTGTATTTCATATGTTACACATTTGGCATATACTGAACTCTTGTTTTTACCATACCTATATCAACATATAATTGTTATACTTTAGCATCATGTCAGAGACAGATTCAGCTTATGAGCAGGGGTATGAGCAAGACAATGTTTCATCAACCGCAGAGCTAAATGTGTCAAGGAGATCTCATAAAAGTGGCCATTACATATCAGAGAGGCGCCAGAGCCTTGTTTGCAGCATCATCACGAGTACTATCTCCACCCGGGGTGGAAGGGGTCTTGTTAACTTCATCAGCAGTGCGAGTACTATCTCCACATGTTGTGGAAGGGGTCTTGCCTTCGTCATCAACACACGCTCATAGAGTTGCGGAAAATCTGGGAAGACCGTGCATTGGCCCGGAAGAGACCAGGTGAAGCTGGGAGAACCGGTTGATCGAGAGACCTGCCTCACGCATGTTAACATTCATCTGGAGAAGTTATTGGCGAAGGCCAATAGAGACAAAGACATGTTCCGTCATATGAAAAATCATTATTGGGCCCGTAATCACGTTTGCAAAGCTAAAACGAAGATCCTAAAGGCAAGGTTGAGCAAAGCACTAAAACGGCGAAAGAGGCCTGATCCACTCCGTATCTTGGCCGAGGCTTCATTGGATGAGCATGAGGCATGATGGAGGATCTTTGCTCCAAATTTCAGCAAATTTGGAGAAGTTTTTGTCATTTTGGAAAATTTTGGTCTCAAAACAGGTTTTTCCGCCCAACACGTGGCGCGTCACGACGCGCGCTTATGATTGGGACACTTGCTGGAGAAAAAATTTGTATTTTTGGATTTTTCATGGTAAGTTATGCATGCTCAGAAATGGCTGAAGCATTTCATCAAGTTCTGGATGATCAAAAGGGCCGAAAACACCATGAAAATCACCTTTCTGCCACCTTTTGCACCAGCAGGAAGTACTTGTGGGATAATGAAGTTTTGGAGGGGAAAATGAGCTCCAAATTGAGAAATTCCACTTGGGTTGGATAGCAGACATCTAGGGCTTTCCAACAAGCTATCATAAACTTTATTTGGACTCTGGGAAGTGCCCCAAAAATAGGCTGAAAGTAGCGCGATGCATAGAGCTTTGGCGCGCGACGCATAGAGATTTTGGGCATGTTTTTCACCTTCCAGCTCAGAAATTCAGCCAGTTTGGACCAGTTTCACCTCTTGATGTAATTTTTGGTTTTTCTTGATGTAATTTGATGTACATGATGTAACTTTGGCACTTATTTACCTATTCTAGATGATTCATTCACAAAAAAGTGAAAATCAAGTGAATGGATCAGTTCCCTAGCTTATAGAGGCAAGTTGTTTGGCTGCCTAGATTTTAGCTCTTTGTTTAGAATTGGTTCAAACTGATCCTAGAAGCATGAGCTCGAACCCTAGAGGAATGGGAAGGGGTTAGACTTGTCTATTTATTGTATTTTCTGAGACACTTTCAAGGTTGGACAGGTTGGACTCTTGGAAAACGTTTGGCACACTATTGTACATATTTTTTGCATTTTGGCTAAGGAAAGATCAGAGGTTTTGCAGCACCTGTTGGGACTCTTGTGGCTTTCAGTTTTGATGGTGTGTTCTCTCATTTATTTGTAAGTTCTTTCATGTTTAATGTATGCCATTCCCTTCTTTTGCTTCTGAAACTAAATGAATGAGTAAATGAGGTAGAATCCATTGATTCCAGTGCTCTGCCTTTGAATTTGTTTAGTTTTATATTTTTTCGCCAGTTTGGAGAGGATCCTTGTCCTCCCTTGCCCTCTTCAGCTCCTTGTCATTCTGATCCTTCCATACACATAATACAAAAAGCATCAAGACTACTTCCTACCTTGCCCCAACTAGAATTACGCAAATATACGTCATCCTAGAGCCCCGAATTTGTTTTTCCCATTTCTCCAGCAAAAAACCCAAAAAATCAAAATCAAACATTCCTATCTCTTTACTAGCCTAAAATCAGTTCCCATTTTAAGTCATCTCGCACCTTATTTCTCATTTTATCGAGATTGACGGAGAGAGCCCTCTCCTGTCCTCGTAGGGCTAGCTACGAGGCTGAGCGTGGTTTGATGTAGCCTTGAGTTTTATCTCATTTCAGCCTAAGAGCCTAAGGTAGATTGAGCGCTATGAGACGTCACTCAGAACATGCTCACCCCGTCCCGAGTTCTCCGCCTCCCCATGTGCCTTCTTCAGCGCCTCCTGCGCCTCAAGTTCTCCAGTCTGGTGCCTCTCTCGCCCCCCCCTCCGTCTGCCTCCATTCCCCTGCGACAATCTTCTCCACGGGCGGAGTTTCGTTTTGATTGTTCGTTTGACAAGCCGGTTATCACTGCCTATGTTATGGTTACCATTCGAGAGGAGACAGTCTGCCCTGCACCCCCCTCGGTCGATGTCCTTGGTCCCTCTACCATATTCCTTGGCCGCTATGCTGCCCCCCCCCCCCCCCCACGTCTGCAAAAATTGCCAAGGTATCCTTGGCACAGCTGAACATCGCCCGTGACGATACTATGCAGGCTCAGACGAAGGATGACGAGGGCAAAGACACTGCGACTCCCTCTACAGATGATGGCGGAAGCAGCAACGAGTACAGATGCAGAATCGTGGAGGAACCTCTTTCTCCAGCCAATGATCAGTAGCTCGGAAGACCTTCAGCGGATTTCGTTTCTTATGCCCAGGTTTCCTAGGCTAGTTTTTGCTTTCCTGTTTAATTTCCCTCTGCTGGCAGAGTGGTCTGTCTTTTTACTTGTTTTTTTGTCAAACTATTGATCTCAAATGCCGGTTTTCCCTATGAGGGCGACAAATCTTAACTTTCAGGCACTGGTTTCCCCTCTGTGGGCAGTCCAAACTCTTGATTTTCATGGCTATCAAGCCCGCGCTTAGGCTTTCTCAGCTAAGGCAGAGGCAGTTTTGTAATTTTATGTTACATATTAATAGATTTAGTATTACTCAGAAAAAAAAAAAAAAGAATAAAAGAAAAAGAAAAAAAAAAAACTTCCAAAATCCCTCACTTGTGATTGATGTGTTTATACTAGGGTTCAAAGTGAGGTAATGATGAATCATTTAATGGAAGGATTCAGTTAAAGTGTGAGATTTGGAAGAAGCTAGGGTGACTTTCAATGAAAAAATCTTTGAGAGAAATATTATAAGAGACTAAGGGTTGAGAGATATACCGTGGCAAAGGCTCATCCAATGATCACTTATAGTTAAGAGAAAAGTTTTTGAATTATGAACTACAAAATGCAAACCTTCAAGAAACCCCCAAGTCAAAGGATTTTCAAGGGTTCCCTCGTGATGTGATAGCTAGGGCATCAATTTTTTTGAAATTCCACCATCAGAATGTGTTCAAAATTGGAGGATGCCTAGAGCAATAATCTAGCTTAGGAAGGGGTGTTTTCTTAAGGTACTGTTGGTATTTTTACACATATTATCCTTTTTTACTTTAGTCTCTAGGAATCATACTATTTTATTGAAAATAAAGCTTTATTCCCACACCTTGCATCTGATCCTTTTCTTGGAAACTCATCATGATGCAATTCAAATTAGCCATATAAGCAAGATTTCTTTTCTTCATGAAGTCAAATTATACCTAGTTTCATCTAGACATGCAAATTATTACAATGATAAACGTAAATATTGAGAGGTGATGTAGTCAAAACATATTATTATTGGCAGATTTTGTGTTTCAACCATGCAAACAATGAATAGTCATGGAGAGGGAATTCCCAAGGAGGATCATTCTAGGTAATGTTTGTATTTCATCCATACAAACAACAATAAATAGATATATATGGTCACTAAAGGAAAACAATAGGTTATTACAAAGGGGGCACCATATTGAACTATTTAGAGTAGGTTGGAACTTTGTAATAAGAAAAAAAATATATCATGGAGAAGTAGTGCCATAGTGTGTTGTTGACTTGTTGCTCATACATTTAATGCACTATCATGAGTATTACATGCTAAAATAACACATATTTTGGAAAACATGCGGCTCACTAAAGATATTTTCAACATATTTGTCAATTAAAGGAAAAACATTAGCTACAAAGTGTTTCGAGTAGGTGTGTAATTTCAACAAACCTAGTTTTGAAAGAGAGAAAATTCACTAGAGAGGAATTGTGACATCCAAAAGGATCTAGCACATAGGCCTTTAACCCACAATTTGATCCTCCGCTCTTTCATCGACTACATTCTCTCTCATCGTATTATGTGCTATAAAGGAGAGGTGCAAGTCCTCATTCAGAGGGTGGATTTACTTACATAGATGTCAAGAGCTTCCCATCATCTCTCCTCATCCATTTCATACTTGAGAGAACTTCCACACTCAATTGAAATATCAAATGAATTATAATATCCTTATTTTATACTTCTTCAAGTTCATGTGGTTGTTTTGTATATGTTATCATGCTACAAGGATTATGTTGTCATTACAGTGCACTTATTTGACTTTTACTTTCACATAAGATGCATATTCCTTGTCACTTTATGATGAATTTTAAATATGAAATTCATCACTACCATCTATAATTTATTTTGTACTCAAAGGAAGCATTGTATGCTGGATTATTTTAGACTTACATCCACACAAAATCTTAAAATAATCCTCATGAATATAAAAAATTAGTAATTATCCTCATTAATTAATAATCTTAACTATTTATAAAAACACTAAATGATTAAACAATCACAACAATTATATCACTATAGATAAGGGTACTTTAAAATATTTTTTAACGGAAAACTAATATTTTGTCTTAAAGTTCTAATTTAACATTTTAAATTAAAAATTACAACTATTTTAATTGCCTTAAGTTAGAAATTAAGAGAATTAGTTCAATTACGTTAGAAATTAAGGCAATTTGTGAAAAGATTAGTGGAAAAATTATGAAAAAGAAGAGGGGAAATAAACACAATGAGGTTTGGAGATAAGTTACTGTTACAAAAAATTCAAAAGAGAATCATCGGAAGGTTGATTGGTCAACTTTTCTAACCAATGTGTTGCTGCATTGTTTTCCCTCTTGAATTATAGGGATAAAGCCAAACTGGCCTCCATTTTTAGGGATTTTAATAGGATAGCCTCACCTCCATTTGCAGGGTCTTTAGGCTCTTCGTCATGCCTCTGGACTCACTACATCTAACAATTTTCGGACCGAGATTCTAGTTGGAGCCAATGTCGAGAACATGGTCATAAACCTGGAGGCATAGGAACTCCAGGAGATGAATGCGATGAATGCAGAGAGGTGTTGCGACCTCATGGATACATCTCTTTCCATGTTAGCGGCCCACCTCTAGTGGTTTGAGAGCCTGCAGTTGGGGCCAGATTTATGCGAGAAAATCACGAGTGATGTGATAACATGTTATGGCCCTCTATTGCCCAAGGCTTAAGAAGCTCTAGCTATCAGAGCTTCGGGAAATGGATGGGTTTTCTATCTGGGAACTTGTCAAGCATTGCCACAATATTTCAGAGCTTATCTCCTTTGATTGGTTGAATGTTGATGAGAGGGTGATAGGAAATGCAGTGTCTCTTAAGTTTTTGTATGTGGCAAGTTCTCAAAACATCAAGTGGTCAATGGATTCATAATTCTGTGGCAGTCTTGTGAAATTGGTTGTGGTTGATGAATCACGCAGGGATATAACCCTAGATTCAATTTTCAGGTTGCCTCTTTTGGAGAGCTTAAAGGTTCTGTGTGTATTAAATTATGGAGATAAGTCACTAAACTTGTGATGTTTGATGATGAGACTGTAATTGTTGATCCTGCTAGGGTAGAAGTTGCAATGGATGAAGGCAGCAAATAGGTTTTGTTGGATCTTGAAAATTTTTGTTGAGAGGGGTACAACTAGAAGCAACAAATGTATATCTCCCTTTGCATTAATTTCTCAATCATACTTCTTCATAGTTGATCCTTTGGAACCAAAATTCCCAATTTATTGCTCAGTCAGTCTCTCTTTTCCTTGGATTCAACACAACTTTCTTAACTTACTTTTCCATGGGTGATTCTGTGAAATAAATAATCATTATTAGTAGCACTTGTTAGTTGTGTTCAGTTGAAGAGTTGTTTTTCTTGAACACTTCTCCAATTACATGGTGAAAGGCTTAATCATGTTGCCCACAAGTGAATTTTATTTGTTCTTGTAAGGGTCATAGAAAATCTATTAGTCAATGCATATGTTTCCAAAGTGATTTCTATTGAAGGGGGCATTATCATTTTCATAGCCCTTGCTAGGTCTCCTAATAGAGGGGTTGTTGTGGGGGCTGCAGAGGACTGTCAAACCTGTCTGTAGGAGAAGAGAACAAGGTGTTGACTATATTCTCTTTCTTTATTTTCTAATCTAAAAACTAAAAATGAAAAATTGAATGCTTATTTTCCCTTTATAAAGCACCCTCCCTTCATTGTGCATGTTGGTGGTGCTGCCTACCCACATGGGGGCTTCACTCAATCAACCTCTATCCTATCACGTGCATTCATGGCATATTAAGCAATACCCTTAATTTGACTACATATTGGAAAATACCCCTAAAAATCACATTACTTAACCCCCTACCAATATGAACCCGATACACCTTCCCAATTTAAAAAACCCCTACTTCCACTAGATATTGTAGGTATCCATTTTTTCATTAACATTTTTTATACCCCTTTATATTTTTTCATTAACTTTGAGCTCCATTTTATATACCTATCAATATGAAAACCCTTTACCCCCTATATATTCCCCAATATATTATGCCATTTTCTCCTCAATATAAATCCCCCATTGTGAACAAATGTGGTATGGTATTTCTCCCCCAGTGCAGTCACTATGCCTACCCATTGTATGCATTGCAAGCGCAATGTAAATTATAGCCATCATTATTGATTGGAAAAACTAGGATGTTTGACTAAATAATGCTTCATTTTTCTATCATCCAAATAATAATAATTTTTCTTCCTCCTTTCCAAAAAACACATGAAGTTGATGTTTGTTTGCTTTCGCTCAGGATGCTATTGCAAAGGTATGTGACATAAGGAAATTGGTGGATCTTGTCTTAAAATGGCCTTCTGGAGGGAAAGGGGTTCTAGTAAGCCAGAAACTTTGATTTCCATAACTTTGCACATAAAAATATGAAACTAACAATGATTTGTATCTTTAAGAGTTCTCACTTATGATAACAGATCCATGGGAATTCATTCTAACAGACAGATAGGCCTTTTTTTAGCCTTTTCTTTGCACAAAAATTGTAGAAATAAACTTCATAGTCTTGAATGATGTCTTCATAAGATGGATTTTCTCTATTTTGTTTGGGAAACAAATATTACTTAATTTTTATAAGATTCAATATCTAAATAGATTTTGAAGAGAAACACAAAGTAAGCTAGAATATTTGAGTTTATTTTAGGGACACTCTTTGTAGAATGTGCCTATCATTACTCCTTTTAGGTTTTGAATCATCAAGGATTGGAGGTCTTGTAAACTGGAGCAGGTCAAGATGTTTGAAACCTGGGTTTTCTTGTTTTTGTACCATGAACACCGCTTTAAGGTGACAAAGATACATGTGGTGCATTTTTTGAATGGTGTGAGTCCAAAATTTTGAACTTGTTTTTGTGCATTGATGATTTCTACAATTGATCAATGGACATGTTTTTTATTTGCCCACTACTTGTGTTTTCTTACCAGAATTTTTTTAGTCTATACCTTCTTCTCATTTTTTCACTTTAGGAACACTCTTTGCATAATGTTCCTATCATTACACCTTTCAAGCCTTGAATCATCAAGGATTGGAGCCCCTATAAACTGGAGCAAGTCAAGATGGTTGAAATCAAGATTTTCTTGTTTTTGTAGCATGCTTGCTTTAAGGTGACAAAGCTACATGTGGGAAATTTTTTGAATGGTGTGAGTCCAAAAAATTGAACTTGCTTTTATGCATTGATGATATCTACCATTGATCAGTGGATGTGCTTTTTATTTCCCCACTGATTTTTTTTTCTTAGCAAATTTGGCTTAGCTTATATCTTCTTCTCTTTTGTTTCTTTGTTCCTCTTTGCAGACTATTTTTGTTTTCCCATTTCCTTTTTATCATTCCAGCATATGCTTTATCAATACCCGTATTTGTATCCTTTGTCTTTCCATTGCATCACTTGTATGTTCTTTCTATTTCCCTTTTCTTTGATGTTTTTTTCCCCCCATGGTCATTTTTCTTTCTTTTCTTTTTTCCTTTCTATTTTTCTTTGTGTCCCTTTTTTTGTTATTTGTTTCCTGTCTGTAGATGCTAAATGACTTAAGGCATTTGAATAAGTGGAATAAGGGTTTATTTTTTGAACTTATGACTATAAATAATGCTCATTGCTAACACAATCTGGATTTCATGTAAGATTTTGACAATTTTCAAGCATTTCAATTCACTTATGGGTGCCAAGGAGTCCATTTCTCCTTTTCCTTTGTGAATTGACACTTTTATCTCATTGTATTATTAAATTTTGATTTCCATGCTTCAAAAGTGTTGTCTACAAAGTACAAAATACCAACATGTACCTTGATATTTACCAATAACTTGATGACATTGAAGTTGGATGAAAAGGTTTTGGGTGTACTTCTATTGCATTAGAAAGTGAAAAATTCTAAGAGATGATTGTAGCTTAGTTAGTTACACATATCACACACCTAACTTTTAGTTTGGGCATATGTATGGAACACATTCTAAGATATTAAATAGTTCATTTTATCATATTTCGAATTGAAAGGCTTGGTTATTTTTTTTTAAATATTTCATGAGTACTATACATTTTTTATTTTATGGGAAGTTATTTAGTTGTAAAAGCGTTAGAGTAACTACCCAATGAATCATTTTACCATTGCATAACTAATGGATTTGTTTGTTTCAAATTTAATTAGAGTAGAATTTTCCAAGTTGGGTTGCACATGTAAGAGTTCAAGGTAAAATGATTGTTTTTTTTTATCAAGAATTAGTTGCAAAAGCCCTTATTGAGTTTTTAATTTCAGAGGAATATTGGGGAGGATGAATCATAAATAGATTGAAGTCCTCATTATTTCCTATCGTTAAAAAAAAAGTAAAATTGAAAAAAAAAATGCAAAACTACCCATTTCGAATACGAAATGCAAAACATCATCTTTATCCATCTAATAAAAAACCATAGCATCTAGGGTACAAGGTAATTCATTTTCGGGCACATATGGTATAAATAAAAATTTACATTGATATAAATTATCCTAATAAATTTATATAGAAGCGGAACATGCTTGCAAGAGAATGATCAATTCTTTTCTTCCATTAGAATGCATTCACATATAACAGGTGGATGTTTATAAATGAAACCATGGGATCAGTTACATGTTCCCAAACAATAATACAATCTATGAATCCATGATCTTGAATGTTAGTCATCAGTATTTTTCACTTGTTGGTGATGACTAGTTGTAACAACCAAGTTTTCTAGCAGCTGATCTAAAAAATTGTCAAATTTTCCAGCTGGAAAACACCCATAAACATTTTTTCCCTCCTACATTTTTCAATCCACCCATGACAAGATGAAACCTCATTATCAAGCCCTGTCTAGTCTCAACCATACTAGCTTGTCCATCAGCTCCAAAGAAAACAATCCAAATCTGTCCAAAGAAGTCTCCCCCAAGTTAGGTAGTGGTGCTTTAGGCATTCCTCCCTTGGAAAACTATCCTAAAGCCTAAGAACCTCTATCTGCTATAGACCAGTTGATAATAAAAAATCCTCCCATTCGCAAAAAATTTGTTACAACCCTAGGGTCGCACCACTCAAACCCTCAAGTCTCACCAATACATGTACCATATGTCAAACTCATTTTAGGTGGTTTTACGTTGTTTTAATGGATCTTTCAAGAACGTATACACCAAGATTCCCAAAGAGACAAGATTTGGTTCCACATGAGAAGACACCGCTTCTCAATGTGATTTTGAGTATTGTGGATGCAACATGTGACAAAGAGTTTTTTCATTAAGCTCCTACGATCACAAATTAAAAGATGAAAAGACAAAGTGGAAAGGAAAAATAACACTGGCCAAAAGCCGATTAAATGGCATGACTCGAAAACTCTCCTTCATCTATAAGCATAGGGATTGAAGACTGAAGAACCTCCTTCATTTTATAAGTAGAGGGTTAAGAGCGCCTCCTTCATCTATAAGCAGAGGGCCAATGGACGAAGTTTGATTTTAATAATTACACTGACTGTAGGAATTTTTTTGAAGAACAGTGAGACAACAACTGAGGGTTTCTGAAATAAAATGATGAGTAAAGGCAGGGGCAAAGAATTAGTGCTTTAAAAAATTGTTTACATGAGTTTTCTCTATTATTTAGTTACTATGTGAAGCTAGTGGGTTCATCATCAATGAAGAAATATTATTAAAACTAATGGCCAAAGGAGTCAAAAGGTCTTGGTCTCAAAGTGACCTCTGCCATCAAGTATAAGGGAAACCACTATCAATATGTCCACCAAACATTCTTCAGTTGGTTAAGACAGAGGTTGAAAAGAAATCATGGAATGTGGAAAATATTCTAAAGGGACTGCTCTCAAAAGGGGTGAAATAAATGAAAACTCATGTTTTTGCAAACCGCCTTCACAGAAGAACAAAGGGACAGACTTCCCTTGTTCACTTTTCAACTCTAAGTATATTATCCCCTGTTTTATTTTTACCCACAGTCAAAAAGAAGCTCAAACAACACGTGCCAGCTAAATCAGTTTCACGATAGGGTATCACTACCTCTAAAGCATCAGGAGCAAACAATGTCAGTTTAGGTTTCAAAAGGGTGAAGCTACCTCCTTCAGAGTGTTAAAGAAAACCTCACATAACATAAGGTGTCTTTCTACAGGTGTCCTTTTTCAATAAGAAAAAAAAATAGGTGATGATGGTATTCAGAGGTGCTTCTCTTTCTATTCATAAAGACCTTTTTTTTTTTCAACCCATCAAAAGTGACAGCAGATGAGCCATACAAAGACAAGAGGTGGAAAAGGGATTTTGAAATTGTAGTTAAGCTTCTTCCCCAGTAAAAAGGCAGTTGCACTCAAAAGGCACAGCTACAGTCATTCATGTGGCTCATACAAAAATTTTCTTTTCCACGGTACAAATATCAAAGAGAAAACAATTCTCCATTCCTTAGCAAGAAACTGTGAAAGTTTTTAATTCTTAAAAAGGGGTTGCTTTACTTCAAAAAGGGGTCAGGCTTATAAAATAAATGATCATTGCCACTATGTTTTTGTTTGAACAAAAAGGAGTCTTAATTATGTTTTCAAAAGATATGAGCTTCATGTTTTGGGTTTAATCCAAAGGCCTTTTTAAACGTTTTCAAAACCTTCATTAAGCACACCAAAGGGTTTTGATATTTTTCAAATACAAGGTTTAGAGACCATTGCCCATACCTATTTTTTATTTCAAAACGAAAATAAACTCCCCTTTGTTGTTCACTGGGTCGAGGAAAGATTTTTTGAGCGAAATTCACAAAATTTTCGGCCTTGAAGACTGCGCGGCGTGTTCAGGCGAAGTTTTCCCAAAGGAGTACACTATCGTGCGGCATTCCTGTAGAAGTGCGTGGTGCGCCTGTAGGCGCTGGTCACGACTGCCCGTCAGTGACCCGATAGCTTTTTTTGTGCGGCGCTTTCCCTAGTAAACGTGCCGCGCATGTTTCAAACCATCAAAACACCTCCAAAAGCTTTGAAAGCTACTCAAATCCTCAAGAAAAGCCTGCCATCGAGTTTCGAGGTATTTTATGAGCCTCCTTGGTATTTTCAAAATTCTAAAAAGTGATCAATGCTGTGTTTTTCAAAAGACTAAGTGATGGTGAAAAAAATGAAACTCTTAGTGTAAATCGAGGTGTGTTGGGGTAAAAAGGTTTTAAGGCTATTTTTACAGTTGGTTGAAAGAAAGGTGGTCATTATTGTTTCAAAGAACCTGAAGCTACCCTCGAAACTAAGATAAAACCATAAACTCTGGCAGCTATATGCATTGGTGAAAACAATTCTTAGGAGGGTTGACCTTTTTGTTTAAAAACTTGAGATTTGTTGTGGTTTATGATTACTCAAGGTGAACATAGTAAAGGTGGTGGGTTTTTATTGATGTCAAAAAGCTTGAAAAACTGCCCTCAAAACAAGTTGAAAGGTGGAGGCAATGTTTAAAGGGAGGAAAAACAGGGTTTGAAAAGTGAAACAGTGGGCCTATTTTCAAAGAATAGTGATCATTGTATAAGTGTTTTGTCATTTCAAAAGTTTCCTTGGTGTGGTAAAAAGAAAATTCATGGCTGCCTCTTTGTCCATTAAACAAACTTTAGTGTGTGAAGCTATCATTGCCATTTGGAGGTGTTTGAAAAAATCTGTGTGAGAAAACAGTAAAGTACAAAGAGGGTGTTTTGGTTGGGAGGAGTTTTTTGCCTTTGTCTAAATGCAAGGCTATCTTGTTCTCACCAAAACACCAAGAGCCCTGTGACCTTACCCAAACACATAAATCACTTGACTGTGTATACATTTTAGTTGACTGTGTGCTTGTTATTAAAATTATTTGTTGATTGGCATACAAAGGGGAAAGACAATGTGTTGGAAGGAGCAGAGACCTGATATCACAGAAGCATTTCACATAGCATTTGAAACAAATTTACCTTGATAAAACAGTGATTGACAAAGAAGACAGAATTGTGTTTGTGAAAGCATTTCAAAAAACCATTTGAGGCAGTTGGGTTTTGTAGAGAGCATCGAGAACAAGATGCCTCCTAGGCAGGATAGTAGGAGTGGATTGCATAAGAGATTTGAGCCTACTTCCACTGAAGAAGTGAATGCCCACCCATCAGTCTTGTTCAATTTCCATGAGGTTGGGTGCTTAGATTTTTGTCAAAGGGTACAAGAGGTGAAGAGTTTTTCTCCTTTGACACATCTTTGCGCTTTAAGGTTTCAAGACAAGCATTTCCAGTTGGCAGACCTTGACTTCAAATTTTCTCCAAGGTCCATCTCCAAGGCCACTAAAATCCCCTATATTGGTGAGAAATTGTTTAAACAAAGCCATTTGGACCCAGAAGATCACAAGCCCTTTCTAAAGCCTGAGCATAGAGAGTCATGTCCTTCTATTTTCCCTTTCTCATATATTTTAACCAGCTATGCCCCCCTCATGAAGATCATCATGAAATACTTCACTTGTGAGGGGAGATTCTCCCGAATCTATTCTTATCACATTCGACTGCTCATGCTTTTCACAAGGACCAAGCTGCTAAATCTTCCTTTCTTCTTACACAAGAGCATTGAGAAAATTACATCCACTGTTCAGAAGAAGCCTCATTCACATCAAATAGCCTGTATCTTCCATCACTCTCTCATTAAAATCATTATTCTTCATCAACTTGAAAAGAGAGAGGTCTCTTGGGATACCTTCATCACCCATCCGGATTTCTCCACTCTCCCTCCAGTTCACACATCCCCTACACCTCCTACTCATCATCCTTCACCTTCCTCTAGCAGACCCATTCCTAAAAAATTCAATTTTACCACAGAGCAAGCAGAAGAGCCTGAAAAAGGAGAAGAAAGTGGCCATGAGGAGGAAGAAGGACATGAGCAGCATGAAAGTGATGATGAGCAGCAGCAAGGGGAGGAAGAAGAAAGTGTTGAACAGTAGCATCACAGTGATGATGAGAAGTAGCAAGGAGATGAAGAACAACAGACTTATGATGAGGGTGAGCAGCCTTATGATGACACACATCAGCCAAAAGAGACTGAAAAAAAGCATCACAGTGAGGAGGAACAGGAGCAGCATGAAGATATTGAACAAAGGTATGAAAGTGATGAACAGGGGCAGTCAAAAGATGACACACAACAACATCACAGTGAGGAGGAACAGGAGCAGCATGAAAGTGCTGAATAGGAGTAGCATGAGAGTGATAAACAAGGGCAGCCATAGCATGTTACACATTAGCCACATCATGAGGGACAGCAGCCTCAAGAAGAAAAAGGTCAAAGTGAAAAAGGTAAAGAACCCATGGAGCATGTGCTAGCTGCCTCTCCGAGGCAAGGGGCCATGCTCTCTTCTCTGAAAGTCGCCAAGCCCAGGACAACAAAGAAAAGGGTGCCTAGAGTTGTCACTCCAAATGTGACTAGGGCCCTCTAAAGCAAATGAAAATTTCCCTAGAAGCCCATGATTGATTTTCCCAGGAGGAAGAGCACTAGAATAGCCACTCAAAGCAAAGGGAAGGGCAAGGAAGAAGGCAGTCATGAACAGGAGAGTGCATTCGACATCATCCAAATCCAGAGCGATGATAGTGATAATGAGGCCCAGATTCTAGAGAACCTCTTGATACATAGAGAAAGCCAAATTGATGCCTTGAAGGATGACCTTCATAGAGCTAGGAATTTCAATCAATTTTTGCAAATCCAAAATAAGAAAATGAGTGTCCATATGGCTGTTTATGAGACACGGGTGATAAAATACAAGAAGGAGGCCTCCAAAGCCCAAGTGAGGTTGGAAGAACTCATGGGTGAGTTCGATGAAAGTGAAGGCGAAGATCATCCTAGGCGAAAGAGGCCAAGAACCATGGGGCTAAAAAAGGCCCTTGAGAAGCAAAAAGAGTAGGAAAATGCCCTTCTCCAATCTACCCCTCTCACTGCATTGTTCGAACAAGAGATAGAGAACAATAGGGAGGCATGGCTTGAGAGAGTCAATGACCACTTGGAGAAGAAATTGGAGAAGGAAAACAGGGATTTAGACCTTCAAAGGAGAATGATAGGGCATTATAAAAAGTTAAATCAGTTTGCTCAGCACAAGTTGAAGGCTGATCAAGAAAAACTCAAGGAGGCTAAAGGGAAGCGCCCGGCACAGAAATTGAGGAAAGACACCTCAGGACTTTAGATTTTGGCCTCTGCTTCACAACATGTTGCTAAGAACCCTTGATGGTCATGCTCACCAATTTTGGGCAAATTTCGACATATTTTGGTTTTTTGTCATTTTTGGGTTTTTGGCCAAAACTCATGGGCTTCGCCATTTCAGTTTGGGGGATCATCAAAGGATGAGAATGATATAATTGGATGCCATAATTTTAAGAGCAAATACACAGTGATTTTCAGGACATTTGAAGATCATTTTCTCCCCTGAAATGGCAAAAAATGCTCGTTTTTTCTACACTCTGCCTGGTCTATCAACAAGCCTTATTTTTGGGTTTTTTACACACATGCCTATTTTTGGAGGACTTACAGGAATAATATTAGGAAAAATCTAGTTTTTTCCAGAAATTAGACACTTAGAGCTTTCCAACGAGCTATCATAAGCCTTATTTCGACATCGGGAAGGCTACCAAAATTTGTTGGCAAGTCAGGGGACCTTTTGCTCATGTATTTTTTGAGTATTTTTGTAAAAATTGAACCTTTAAAAACTGCTTTTTCCTCATGTGCGTTTAGTTATTTTTGCACATGCGAAGTTATGAAAAGTCAATTTATTTCCCTCTTTTAGCATTTTTTAGATATTTTATGAGATATTTTGTGCCTTGGGCTTTGCAAAGCCTCAAGGACAAGTCTAGATATTTTGGATAGGCCAATGAGATTGCAAGTTGAACCAAGAGGTTTTCCTCACTTTGGCCTATATATTCCAAAGGCTTTCATTGTAAACAAGGCTGAAATTGATGAATAGAAGCAATATATGGTCATATAAGCTTTAGAAGAAATACTTGTCTCATGCTTTTGGATAGTCTCTTGGATGTTCTTGGATGATGAAAGAGGATTGTTGTTGGATTCCATGACTTGGTAGAATGGTATAGTGTCTCTCTCTTTGTTTTGTTTCCTAGTTTTCTGTCATAAAGCCATGTTCTTGCTTGCTATATGACAGTATAGAACAAATTTGAGACATGCCCTTGGAGGCACCTCAAATTTCTTGTTTCTTCATAGCTTCCATGTTTTCTTCATTCTTAGTCACATTAAAGAATTCTTGATTTCTCTTTAATAACTTAAGGATATTGTTGCTTGTTTCATTCATGGTTTTATGCATGCTAAGTATGATTTACGGTACGCCCTGCTTACTCATGGCTAGCCATAGCTCCATCCATGAAATTTCTCTTTGACTGATTATATTGTCATTTGTTGAACCAAGGAGGTCTTGTTCTGATCTTGCCCTTTGCCTAAGACTATGCAATCTTGTTTTCAAAGTGCCCAATAACTTGAAGTACTGTGTTTAGGTGTTCCGGCATAGTGATTTGAGTTGTTTGTCTGTCTTAAGTGTATTTCCCCAAAGTCTGATAGCCATTTCCCGAAGTTAGAGAGTTATATATCTCTATGCATGGCTTGAATGTTTATTTCTATGTATTAATTAGCTTATAGTTACATTTCTCATGATTAATGGTTTTCCCTACCATGTTTATGTTAGCTATTAAACTAGTTATGCTTGAAATCCTTTGTTGTTCACAAACTTGATGTCCATCTTACTCCATTTTTCCCAAAGATCCTTTCTACCTCGAATCAAATCGACCCTTCAACAACCTTGTATCACCATCTGATAGCTTTCTTGACCTCTTCGACCCCATAGTCCAGTTGATCTGACATATTTTTACCTATCTTATATCTTTGATCAGTTTCATCCCTCACAACCAAAAAACCTACTTCATAACTAGCCTAAAATTAGAACACAACAAGCAAACACACAAATATCCCTTACACAAATAGAGAGAGCCCTCTCTGAGTCCAGGAAGGCTAGGTCCTTGGGCTCAAGATTCCAGTTTAAATATTACTGCTAATCATTGTTTTCAATGGGTCAAATCCTGGGACCTAACATTGAACTGATTTGCATGACACTTTTTGCAAATTCTTGAATCAAGGGAAAATAAATTTGGAGTTTATAACACTTCTTTGGAAGAAGTATCATTTGAGTGGTTGCAAAACTATATAGGGAAGTGAAGTACATAGAAGATGCTACATTGATGCCCATTTTATACATCAAGAAAGGAAATTGTACCCACACTGGGAGGTTTCCCTCTTTTCTCAATGACAAAGTATGAAAGTTGGGAACGTATGTGAATTTACCAAAAAGCGAGATACTTCTAGAAGAACACTGATGGTAACAACACGTCCCTCAAAAGGATGTTAATGTTTAGATGGAAAGGTTGTTCTATCTCACAAAAGGAGAGTTGAATTTTAGTTCCACCATCTGGAATTCAACTAAGGATGACAACAAATAATCATTAGAAATAGTAGAAGATTCACAAGTTGAAGATAAATTTTGAACTGATGGTTGTCAAGAAGTGTTGGATATTAGAAACATTGCGTTGAACTTCTATTTTTCTCATGTAAATAATTAATATGAATATGTGTGAGAACATGTTGGTTATGTCCATAAGGCATCTACTATTATGTTTATAAAGAAATTACAGTAAGTATATATCAAGATCTTAAAACCTAAATCATGGATAGATACTTTTTTTGATAGCCCTAAAAATATACTATTTCAGATAATAGAGCTTGTACAATGACCATGGATGACCAAATGTGGGTAATGGGATTTTAAGTAATGTGAAGTGTAATATATCAAGGGATTTCACTAGGAATATATAGGCTATGTATATAAAGTGATGGAAATAAACATATACCAAAATGCTATATATGTATGTAATCTAACAAAACTATAAGCAATTGAGGAATTTGCACATTGTTATAAATTATTATAATGTATCCCAATAGTTGTTGAAGAATAATAAATATCATTTGAAGAACCCTCTTACTGCATTGGCCCTAACCACTTAATGTTTGTAGATTTGTATTGTGGTAGAATTTGTGAAGGCATTAGATCATTTACCTTCTAAATTCTTAGTGGTTTCTTTGGGGTCTATTATGATTGAGGAAATCATATGTACATGTGTAAATGAAAGTATTACTTAATTAGTGACCCACTTCAGCATTTTGTTGTATATTTTTTATTTTTATTAGCTTGTTAATTCACAGAGATGATGATTCTCAATTTATGACTATACTATCCTTTTTGTCTTACTCGAGACAATTATTTAGAATGAGAAATAAAAGGAGGTGAGGCAGTTGCGAAAGTTCCTCCCTGTATTTTTGAATTTTATTTTGTAATCCAAATTATTCCATAGTATTTAAAACATATGGGGTAAAAAAATCACAAATGCACACAAATTATTGCGACAAATTGTTGGAACCTCACTTCAACATTTGAGATACTAATTTATTTAGGCGTGCTTGTTGAATGGTCTTGTAGTTGATACCATGAAGAAATAAACTATGATTATCTTGTTTAATGCAAATATAGATATGTTTAATGCAAAGATTTTTATGTTTACGGGTTCAATGATACTTGTCATCAATAAGTGGGGTAGAATTGAGGACTCCATAGGGCTTGATCCATCACTAGAATCCATAGGAAACTTCTCGAACTTGCAAATCCTTCTTCTTAGTGGCAATGAGTTCACCGACAATGTTAATAAACATATTGGTTGTTTGAATTCATTGTCTAAGATGGATTTCAGCAGTAACAAATTATATAGAGTGATACCTCGAGAGACAAGTTATTGTAAGCTCATGGCATTCATAGATTTGAGTAAGAGTGAGTGCAGTGACCCATAGCCCCACAGATAAATAATATGAGGATTACTAATATATCTAGAAACCATATGGTTGGAGCATTCCTTTAGAGATTTAAGGCATGTTAAGCCTCACATCTGTGGCCTTCATAAATTTGAGTAGGAATGAGCGCAATGGACCTATACCCCATCGTTAATAGATAGAGGTGACAACCAAACTTATTAGGTTAGGTCACTGATTGGATGAGATGATGATTCTCATTTTTTGAATATATGATTCCCATTATTAGCTCTTGGTTAAATTCGCAAAGGTTGTTCCTATGACTATTGATCCATGCAAAAATGGTTAGCCTTGCCCACCCATGATGGGTGGTCAAGGTGTGGTTAGATCCCAACTCAGAATCCCTCGCCTTGATGATTTCAGATTCTTCATGACTTATGTATTATTTTAAGTCTTCATCTTCTACAAGAAGCCAAATCCCGACTCCCACATTAGTTACATGTTTTATATGCCGGGTAAAGCCCCTGTCAGCCAACAGGCTAAAAAAAATCCATGGGAGCCATCATTTTTATATCCAGAATGCCCAACCATGCTGGAACCCACACGATTCTGAGGGGCTTGGTTGGTGCGACAAATCTCGGCTTCAAATCTGCGTTTGAGTTCGATTTTTATTTGTGCAGGTATCGAGGTGATGGCTTCTAAAGGTTCTAAGGGTTTAACAAAACTTGGGATTTTGGAATTGGTACATGGATGTTTGGTGAATATTTTGGCGTCAGTGAACGTGTTGTCTCTATACTTGACTTCTGAAGGGAAAATATGGTTCATGGCTTCCAAGCTCAAGGATGAAAAAGGGACTTCGAAATTTAAGGACAAGGGTTTTGAACCTAGGAATTTGGTATGCATTAGTTTTATTAAGTGTTGTGTCATTGATTGCAATGGCCCCATTTATTCAATTCAGATTTTGCTTCAACATATGTTGTTGGGGCAGGAAAATGGGGTCAAGGTTTGGCCCCTACAACCCCTAGTCAAGGGAAAGCAGAATAAAATTATACATGATAGGGTTTCCATGTGTGAAAGAACCGTAGATGAAGTGTCGATGAAAGGGGGTAGAATTAGGGATTTGGATCAGAGAAATTTGTAGTTGATTTATATGGAAATTGTGACAAATAGCATCAAGGGCGAGACTAAATCTACTGAATTGCAAGTGGAAGTTGTTCTAAAAAAATGCATAGTGTTCGAGATGATACAATTTTGTCGAGTGGCTGGTGCAATGGAGGTGGAATGGTTGTTATTGATATGGTAAAAGGCATAGACTTTAGCAAAGGCTGCAAAAAAGAGATCAATAGTTCAACATTTGCAGATCGTCCAAGGAACATTTTGGTCAAGGGACTAGATTATGGTGAAAGAGGACTAGATTTCAAGGGGCTTCCTAGAAATGGAGTGATAAGGAATGTCAATGGAAATGTTTTTCTAAAAAATAATGGCGAATAATGGTCAAATATGCAGGGGCCTGTTGCAATGGAGAAACACTTTGTGTTTTACATCAGGAGTCAATACAATAGGGGATATTGGCATCTGGTGGTAAAGGATCTATAGATGCCATAACCAATTGGGTGGATCATATTATATGCAGTTTCACCAATTCGAAAATTGCATGTACAGGTTTGGTCCAAGGAACAAAGGCCTTTCCTAATGCACCCAACAATTGAACCGCATAAAAGGGAATTGATGCCGGTAAGTCTAAGATTGCTATTTTTGTGGATATCAAATTGACCTACATATTTCATTATTTTTCTTTCAAATATTTGATATTATGTTAGTTCATTTCCACTGTAGAGACGAATTGAAGTTGGTTTCTCTGGAATTGTTCTATTTATGGTGATCAAATGGATCTGCAATTTTGTCTTGTATTTTCCAAGGTTAAAAATTGTTCAAATTCAATTAAAATTTAGCTTATCCTAATTGTTGGATGGGTATAGCTATATTAATTTATTAAATTCTTCTGTCATTTTTCTTTGTTTTTTTTAATGTCTAAATGGAAGCTTGATGAAAAAAGACCTTCGGGTAGTGCATGCTTAGAAATCGTGGAGCTATAGGGAAATAAAATTGTCCCCCTTTTGTATGTAAGCGAGGAAGGAAATCATTCTTGGTTTGGCTCTGGTCTCAAGGGAATCCGTCTCTCGTAAAGATAGCCATTTTGGCTAAGATTTTCATAGCCAAATTTGATCTAAAAAATTATTAGTTTTCACAATTGGAATGGATTACCAGCAAGCTTGTGAATGTTTTATATGCACCATCTTTTCCTTAGAATTCCTGACATTCCTTCCTGCCTATTGGATCAACCATTTTAGGAAATATGCATTTCCAACAAGGCGGGGCGATAGATAGGATATTATATCAACATCAAGCCATGCTCAAATAACTCTGCAATCCTGTAATTCCACACAATATTCTTATCTATGGTGTTTTTGTGGCAAACAATGTAAAATATTTTTATTTAATTAGTGCATGAACTACCTGATCCCTAATCACTACAATGTAATTTTTTTTTGTTAGATTAGTAAATGATTTATTTGATCCCTAATCAATAGATTGTTATAAATATTCAATGAAAATACGAGTTACAATAAATATTTCCTGTATGTTTTGTACAATTTTTCGTCTTACCTTAATATTTCTGACCATGCAGTCTCACCGAAATTTAAATATCTCTCTTTGTATTTTCATCCCTTAAATTGCAAAGGCAATACGAATTTGTTGATTGCTTTCATATTAGTTGAAAATTCAGTGTTGGGAATAGTTATATTGTGAGTAAATAGTTTTGATATATGATGTTTCTGAGCAGGAAACCTCGTAAATAGTTCTTTGCATGAGTGTGAAGCAAATTTACTTGCATCTAAAAGGAGTAATGGCCAAATATGTCAAGATAGGCTTGCCTTAGATGAGTGGTATGCTGAACAAAAACTTTCACAGCTGTCATATATGTCACTCTCATCCTCCTTGGCATCACCATCATTATCTGGGCCACTTGCTCCTCGTTCAATGTCAGGTTCAGCTTTAGCTTCATCATTTAGTAATTTTCCATTAATTATGGGAAGCAACCATCCCATAGAAGGGATTGTTTACTCTTCCATAACCTCTTTTCCCACTAAGAGTAGATCCTCCTTAAGAGTGAGGGATACCTTGAGAAAGGGAAGTTATTTTTTTTCACCTTTCAAGAATGCAAATAGGGAAGGTGACATATCATCCCCACAATTAAGGAAGAAGTTAAGGGAATTCTCCATACATACTTTGAGCCAAACGAGGTTTGTGGTATTGGATACAATGGGAGACATACATATTATAATTCTGCACAATCTGGTATCTACTAGGGAGGGTCAGAAAGAACAAAATCATGATGTTGTTGTAGATAGTTGATTGTGACATTTGAAGTGCACCATGAAAGTCAATATGCTTGAAGTCTTTCTGGAGCTGTCATCATTTAGTAATTTCTACTATTGTTCCCATTTCCATCAAATCTAGCGATAACATACTAGTACCATCACTTATATTTTGATGAATCGGTTTCAGCATTGCAAAACCTCTGGGTATCAGACGGTCACCATTCCATTCACTTACTTTCATTTCCCGAAGTGGATGTGTCTCATTGTGAGGCTAACAAGGATATTTCTAACAAGAATTCCCTACAACTGTCAATTTTTTCTGTACAAACTCAATAACTAAGGTGATATTGGTTCTTTCTTTGAGGAAAATTCTTGTAGCCATAGTCTTAATATCTTAGTTAACATTCCAGTTCTGTATTTTTCAATGCATCTATGAAACGAGTTAAATTTTAATAGAGAACAAATTTAATTATACAGTTGACTAATTACATTGAGTTAAAAGTTTTGGATTGAGGTAAGAAAACATTTTATTTCACTTCCAGGAATGATGGATAAGATAATATGATTTTTAATAGAGGGAAGAGGATTGAAATGCATTTCCTTACCAATGCTAATTTGATGTTTTATTTCTTTGGAGGAAATTCAAAGTTCTCAAATGGTGCTATAGAGGGTAAATATATTATGTTGAAATAGATGGCATATGTATTCACTAATATTTGTATTGGGTGTTGTGGCAGTTGACCAAGCAATGTTTCTTAGTGAGCATGTTCGTGCCATATCTACAATGTCCGTAAATGCAACATTGGAATTAACACAAGGTAGGAAACTTTACTAATTACTGTCAGTAGGTGTAGGATAGACCCAATTATTGCAAGATTTATAGCTATATTTTCATATTATATGCATTTAAATACTAACCCCATTTAATTATTGGTTGGTCTTTTGATTTGATATTTCTTGTTTTGCAGGAAGTATTACTGCATATTATGTAGCTAGAAGTTGATAAATCATTATTAATGTGTTTTCTGTTTTTTTTGGTAGGGAAGAGTGTTTAGCCTTTATTGTATGCATTTGAATGTGTTCTATTTCTGCATAAGCATTCCCATGAATGGATTTCTAGTATGTATGCCTTTGAAGGTCATCTGCTATGGTTGAAATGGGTTTCTTGAAATGGTTTCTAGAGTGGTTGTCAGATTTATTTTGTACATTCATTGGTAGATGAAATATCATTTATTCATAAACGTAATGGCTTTGTTTGCCATCTCTTGTCTGAAATGGATTTGAATAACTCAAAACTTAGAAAAAAGGAAAATTATTGCAAAAGTGTGAAGCCAATGGTCACCTTGAATACCAAAGGCCAGAGGACACAATAATATGAAACAAATCATTTGATTTTTTCCATTTTAAGTCAGCTCTATAATATAGGATGCATGTTTTATATAATAACAATGGAAGAGATTGAAAAATTAAAGCTTGGGAAAAAAAATTAGGGTTTGCCCATGGTGAACAAGGATTGTCTCCCAGTCAAAGACTCAAGGCCATTTCCTACAAAATATTTCCAGTGAGTAAGAATACATGAAATATCTGATGGATAGTGTATATCCCCAAGCATGAATAGAATGCATCAAATGTTGGTGTTTTGAAGATGGGTTTCTTTGGTGAATTATATTGTTTATGGTGCATTTAATTTCTATGAGAGCATGCATATTACTAATAACATGAATTCTTCCTTAAATGTTGCCATTATTTCCCTAAGCATTGGGATTGATTGCATGTTTAATTGAATCGATGCTTTTGAAGATACAACGCTTATTTCAATTTCTATGTTCATTGGTTATTAAATTGGTACTTTAACTGATGATTTTCTTAGGTTAGCTAATTAATATTGTGCCCATATAATGTTAAATGTGTTCATTTCTTGTGCACTGAAAACCACACAATTTGTTCATTTTCCTAATTCATTGATTTGTTAAAGTGTTGATGTATGGTTCCTTGAACATGTTGATGGTCGACTTACAACACTCTTATTAATGCATTGGAATCGAGGAATGGTAGTTACAACTATGGCATCATTGATTTTGTAAGTCATTGGTATTGAGCCTTTCCATAGTCATGGAATGCCCTCTCTATATTTATTAATTGCATATTATGGAACTCATTTAAATAAACCAAATTCATATATTTAGTTAATGACTAAAGGATGTGTGGTGAGTATCTAAAGGAGATTTTTTTTTTCATGGGAAATGGTAGATTTGTATTGATTTAAAAAAATTGCATCTAGATGTATACTACAGAAGTGAGATGTCTTTGAAAGTGGCTATACCTAGAAATTAGGCTCTGAGATTCCATCTAACCTTTTTGGAAGAAATCCACATAGAAAGATGGGGCCCATGTCTACAGGAGGAACAAAGGATGTATAGAGAGCTTGCAAAAGGGAGAGACAAATGAAGTCCAAAGCAAAAATTGATCAGATAAATGCTTGCTCATGTTAGTGGTACTATTGTTGGTTGTGAAACTAGTAAGATAAATCCCAAGGATGAAGAAAAGGAGATTATTTTAACAGTAAATGATGTATTTAGTACCACGTTTGGCTTACCTACTGGTAAAACTAAGAAAAGCAATTCTGCAGAAGTGAATTTCCAAATTAATGCTTAATTAATAGATATGCAACACTAGTATCCTCTAGATATTGAAAAAAAAATTCAAAATAGTGACATGACAGGCTCTTCTGTTGACGTAACATAAAATCATCAACATGATATCCAAACTATTAACAATTGTGGTAGTCTTGAGCCAACTACACAGGCTTGAATTTTTGAGATGTACCCACATATTCCTAGAAATTGCTGCAGAAATGAACTTAAGAAATGAAAGGATGACTTCTTCTGTGCTTTTTGTCGTGCTTCTTGGAACTCAAAGGTGATATTATATTGAATTTTCTTTCCAATGTGGATAGATTTGAAATTGTGTGTTTTTCCAAGTTACGAAGTAATAATGCATACTCCAGATGACAAGGCATATGATGCATTACAATAATGGGATTTATCTAACATAGAAAAAAGAAATTCCATCAAATGTTATGCATGTGTGTAAGCTCTATGTTGAATGGTATGAAATTAGAAAATAAAGTTCCATTTGTTTTTGCAATTATTTCTTTGTGAGTGTTTTGTTCATTCTTACTATTAAATTTTAATACATGAAAGAAATTCCAGCATACCTTTTAGAATGATTATTGTTTAAATAATCCATCTTTTTATGTTTAATTCTTGCTTTCAAATTTAGCATGGATTTATATTCTATTAAAATTATCCTTTTCGTTAAATTTTAATATAGAGAAGCCATTCCAGAATACCCTTTAGAATGATTATTGTTTACATAGTCTATGTTGCTTGCGTTTAATTCCTTCCTTCAAATTTAGCATGGTTTTATATTATATTAAAAATTGGATGAATTTAGGACATCAAATGTCTATTTCAAGGTTGATTGTGTAATGAATTTGGAAGAAGAGGTAGCAAGAGGTACCAAAATAAAATGAACTATCTATGGACTCAAGGGGGGTGCTCTGGTTTCGTGTTTCACAAAGTGTCGCAGGAGATTTTATGTGCCATGTGCCATTTTTACTCCAGAATGCAGATAGGATATTTTCGTAAGAGTTTAAAACCTTGTCTCTTTAGTCCTCTCGAAGAAAATTCTTCAGATATTACAGATGAAAATTGAGAGGGGTTCGTAAATTTTTTTTTACCATGTTTTCTATAGGATACTTTGTAATGCTCTTCCTTGCTCATTCATCAAGCAAGTTTCCAAATGCAAGGAGATCATCCACAAGCTCAAGGCACAAAAATTCCCTACCAAGAAGAGGACAACACTTTTCTGATAAGAGAACACTGGCTAGGTTATATTGTAAACCTGCTTTTAAGTTATGCGTTGGATTTTTAAACCTTAATTCTATATTGGATTTCACTTATTGTGTTTCCACCCGTTCAACACTTTTTCAGAGGAGACAAAAGCCTCGATATACGACAAGCTGAGGAAGGTTTCAAAGCAATTCAATCCTAGACATGGCCGCTGGGACAGCCATGAAAATGGGTTCTTTGTGGTTCTGCATTGGATTTTGCTAAGAAGGTATTTCATGTGTTCGCCTTTAGAGCATGTATTTTTAACTTCAAATCTACCTACTAATTAAAACTATGTGTTATAGGTCCTCAAAAACTCTCATTTTTAATGCAGGAGCAACCTAATAGTTTTGCAAGGCTCACAGGTGCAACAGTATAAAAAACATGGAGTCCTATTGTGACCCATGTGGTTACATCTACCGATGCATATGCTTCTTGCAGAAGAACACTGAATTTTTTAATGTCTATCTTGGAAGGGAAGTGGGTTACTAATATAGATTGTAAGTTTATCTAATAGTATTGCAATTTTTCATTGAATATCCTAATCTATACACTTGTTTTCCTAATATTTCTTGTATATATGTGCCCTAAAAATTCCTTCACATTACTTAACTTTCATATTTAGCTAAAGGTCATACTCATTTACTGAAAAGTATTATTTCAGGGATTGTTGCATGTATGGAAGTAGGGCATCTGGTAAATGAACAACCATTTGAAATAACTCATGATATCCATGACACCTTTGAGGGACCAAGGCATGGTTGAGCTTGAGGTGAGAAAAAGCCGTGGAAATATACCAAGGAAAGATATTGGGCACACTAGATCTTTGAAGAGATACCTGAAATTCGAGCCTCTCCGACCGATCGATCCCTGAAATCTAGTGAAACATTAGAAAACCTTCTATTTCAAATATTATTATGATGTATTTGCAGCTCTTGGTGCAAATTCTAGTTGAAAATTAATGCGTATATATGCAATTTCAAGGAATACCATAACTCTCACATAATTCTTTAAAGGGTGCTAGCTCAGTGGAAGAGCACCTACTTTATAAGCAGGAGGTTAGTGGTTCAATTCCACTATGTCCTAATATGAAGTAATCAATGATATTGTAGTTTATTTTTAATTAAATGCTTTTAATATTGGTTTATTTCAATGGTGAGATATTTTCTAGATTCATTATTTTATATTGTCTCTAAAGAGACAAAAGTGTTGTTGTATTATCTTTGAATGAAATTTTTATACGCTCTAGAGAGACAATAATTAGGATTAAAGACAATGTATCCTTAAATACAATAAGTCTTTGATCCTAGCTATTGTCTCTAGAGAGACAAAACTGAAATTGTCTCTAGAGAGACAAAAATGAAATTGTCTCTGGAGAGAAAAAAATGTGTGTGTTATATATTGTATTTATAGGGACAATATTTTAAGACAAATTAATTTTAAGGAAATTTAATTTGAGACACCCGCTTAAAGACAATATTTAAGACAACACACGAGTTTTTTTTGTCTCAAGTTAAGACAATTTTCCTAGAAATTGTCTTAAATATTGTCTTAAAACCCCCATTTGTGTTGTAGTGACATAACATTTGATGAATCTTCTCTTCTAAAAGTTGATGTTGAAAATATTGAACAAGAAGAGGTGTCCCGAAATCAAAAAATTTAGTTGGATACATAACCTTTTTTTAGAAACTCAAAAGAATGAAGAAGCTTATGAAGGAAAAGGTGAAGAAGAGATAAAGGAAAGTGTAGATGTTTAGCAACAAGTCACCCTTAGGATGTCTAGAATGGAAATATTATCAGTCAAGAGGTATGAATATTTTTCTTTATCTATTGCTTTGATTATTGAGGATGGGGAGCCTTCTTGTAATGACAAAGCAATGGATGACTATAGTGAAAAATAGAAGAAGACTATGGATAAGGAAATAAATTCCTTGGCATAAAACAAAAACTGGGATCTTGTAGAACTTCCTAAAAGGAGAAGTGTCGTCAGATGTAAATGGATCTTCGAATTGAAAAAAATTGTTGGTGGAAGTATTGAAATATATAAAGTGATGTTGGTAGAAAAAGGGTACTCTCAAATAGAAGGTATTGTTTTCCTTCCAAAAAACATCCCTACACTTTGGTCAAGCTGAAAGAACCCTCATTATAAAATTTGAAAACTGCCCTTTGATTGGCATTGGCTAGTTGATGGTTCCTCCTATCCTTATTGGTGTTTCAAGATTTGATCGGGTTTTGACATATCATTTCTCACAATTCTTAGGTTTGTCACTTAGATTGTTTGACCTAGATTTCTCTCACACATCAATAAAAATTGTCTTGCAGTCCTTGCTTCTATAATAGCCCTCTAGTCATTTATAATGTACATAGTTTCGATGCTTCTCTCTATCTACTTTGATTTCCTTCTTCACTTTCAAAATGTGGTTTGGCTTCATAAAAACCTCAAAACATATACAATAACCTAAATTTTATGTACACTTAATTCATTATGGTAAATATTTTTTTTAATTATATATTGATGCAAAATATATGAGTTTTAATATATATTTAATGATATCTATAAAATATTGATAAGATAATGTACATATTGTAATTACATTGCAAATCTGACAAAAGGTGGGTGTTATATATATATATATATATATATATATATATATATATATATATATATATAGCTCTTGATTAATGATGCATATATGAAGACCTTTCTATGTTTCCATGATGATGATGTTGCTGCCATTGATGATACTTCATTTCCTTATCTTATGTCATGATGATCTCTCACTGTTAAGGTTTTTTGGTCTTGGTTATAAATGTCATATCTTTAATTTTTCATAAAGGTCATGTGGAGACCTATGATGTAATTATTGTTCTATTTAGTCATTGATTATGTAAAATATTTAATCCCACTTGGTTGGATGGTTGATGTAAGATGAGTCATAGAGTCATATACTTTAGTATAAATGCTTCATAATCTTGAGCATGTGTTCAGGGGGAGCATTGGTTTGCCCTTTTCCCTTGATGTCAAAGGGGGGAATCTCGTGGTGTTTGAATTGGGTCACTGATATTTTTTTCAGGTATCTATAGATCATGGTGATCAAACAACAACATGGTTACCATCAAGTCCAAAGGGGGAGATTGTTGGCATTATGACGTATGTGTTTCCCTTGATGGAAACCCATTTGTAAGAGGATAAATATGTGTTAACAAGATTTTCTTAGGTTTAGAGGTGACACAATGATGAAACAAAATGACAAAATGTTGGGACAACGTTTTTTAATTCATAGATAGAAGAATTATGAAGGCAAATATTTGAAGAAATATATATGGGTTATATAAGCAAAATTCGCATACACAAGCCAGACAAAAGAAACGAAGTCATTAGGGGAATTTTGAGGTCTAAAATGGGCCACCTAAGGAAATTATAAAATAATAGGGGAAATAATAAGATAAGATTTGATGACTTCATCAAATTTTAGAGGGAAAAAAGAAAAAAACTACTTTTTCAACTCATATTTTCAACTTATCTCCGAATTTTTTTACCCAAAATTCAAGCAGGAGTACTCATTGGATGAAAAATTAAATTCCTCATCCAAGAAGTACCCATGTTGCATACTTTCAAGGGACCCCACTACACGAAAAATGAGAAATACATGAAAAAAAGTGATTGCAAGCACATGTTTTCATGTATTTCTCATTTTTGGCGTAGTAGGGTCCATCAAAAGTATGCAACATTAGTACTCCTTGGACAAGGAATTAAATTTTTCATCCAACGAGTGCTCACACTCAAAATTTGAGTGAAAAATTTGGGAGATAAGTTGAAAATATGATTTGAAAAAGTGGTTTTATTATTTTATTATTTTTTAATCTTTTTACTCTTTTACTTAGAAAATGGTGACTTATCCCCCATGGTTGACATCACCATATTGAATCCTATTGGTCCTTATAAATTTTATTTTGGTTGTACATCTTTCTTAGGAGGTCCATTTTAGACTTCAACATTCCCCTAGTGTGTGTACATTTGTCACACTATTTTTATTAGATACCAAATGTCTTTACCATGGTATTAGCCCACAGTATTGAGCATAGTAATTATATTCAATCTCATCAATGATTATTGCTAAAACTACTATGGTTTTGGCTCATGGTATTGGCTAAGGCTCAAACTATATAAGGAGGTGAAAATCAAAGTGCTAGATGTGTGCATGAGTAAAGGTGATTGATGAATACTTCAATTTGAAGTATATTTTTATTATATGGGCTATAGTTGATAAGTTGATCTAAAATAATTATGCACCTACAAATACAATGATGGATCAGAGACCTGAAATGACTTACCATTGTATGATCTTCTCATGGATTTACTAGATATATGATTTGACGCATGATTTTCTCTTTTAATGTTATGATCTCGGTCTATCTGAAGTTCTGAAGTGATGTATGATTATAGGTCAACATTTGTAGATATGTACATTGGTTGGTCTCTTTGAAAGTATGTATACACATGGGATTGCTTAATAAAAGGCATGTACGTATAGTAGGGTTTCTACTGAAAAATATGTCTGATCAATCTGATCAGTGATGTTGTATTTCTGTTGTTTGTCAATGATGTCTTCATGTTGATATGATTTTAGTAGAAAAGTCTGAAGTTGAATTGATTGAATGTTGATTGGTTGAAGAATATCCATGATGCAAATAGCTATATGGGGTTTCAGAGATCTGTAATCTGACAGAATAATTCAGTATGTTTGTTTGAAATTCGGTGTCTAATTCAGATTACATTTTGTCTGAACTTGGTAGGGTGAGATATGTACACAGGTTTCCTTTCAGAAAAGTTCATATACACATGAGTTGACTTAAATGAAGTAGCATATATATTTTATTCTATGAATGATCAGGGCTACAGCTAATTTAGTATGTTGATGCAACATTTTGGGTTCAATTTTGCTATTATCATTATAGTGATCTCAATATTCTGTTTGATTTAAGTTGGTGAACGGTTTAGTGGCTATTTGCTTCAGTGATTGGTCGGTTCATTGATTGATTGGTTCAGTGTCTATTTTTAGTGATTGGTTGAATGATTTGGGTACAATGATCAATTTAAATTTTTATATTAGTCTTAAATGATGTTAGTGGGTTTAATATGAAAATTTGATTGAAATAAGCCTACAAGTTATGATGTATGGAAGCAGGTGGATCTAGTGTGAAAATTTATGAAACATGGTCCAGAGATGGTGTTAAGGGTTGGAGCTTTTAGTGAGGAAGTTGAAGCTTCTTGCCAGTGGTAGCTAGTGATCACATTACAGGGTCATAGCTCCCTTCCAATGGGTGCTAGTAAATGATATTGAGGGGTAGGATCTCCCTTCCAGCAGGAACTAGAGAATGAGTGAAGGTTGTAGCCTTCATCAAGTGAGTGTCTGTGTGCTGATATGAGTCTGCATTAGTACAAGAATATAAGATGTTTTTCATAATAAAAAGATTGAAGACAAAGACAACATCAACAGTGGTTTTCTTCCACATTGGGTTTCCACCTTAAATCTTGGTGTTCATGCTTGTTTCTTATGTGTGATGGTTTAATCTATTCTTACCGCACATGTTTACTACATATTAATAGTCTGATGAATCAACGATGCAATGGTTTAAGTTAAACTAATGATGATTTTAGGAATATTGCTTCTGTGATCCATAAATTGAGAAAAAATCTTTCGGTAAAAATCACATCCAAATAAATTTCAATGACGTTGCTTTAATCAAATGTTGTGAATATCTTCCAGACTCATTAAAATCGATCAAGACCCAACAAACAGAGAGAAGTTTAATTCAATGTTGAAAAATAAATTCGCTTGAGCTAGACTAAATCAAAGCCAAAAAAATAAAAAGTCAAGAAATATATAGAAAAAGATTAAAGTTTATAATATGAATATTATTTAATATTATTTTTAATTTTAATTTTAATTTTTATTTAATTTACAATAGGAATCATTCAAAATATTCTAGAAGATTAAATAAATAAAGGAATATTTCAATTTTAAAAATAATAATAATAATAATAAATTAAAATATTTATTTTGTTTAATATTATTTAAAAACATAAAGGATTAAAAAATAATAAAAATAATAACAATCATAATAATAAAAATTAAAAAATTAAATTAAATAAATAATAATAATTTAATTTTTAATAATTTTTATTTTAATTTATTTTATTAATATTTATTAATTTATTTACTTATTTATATATTTATTTTATAGATTTAAAAAATAATAAAATAATAATAATATTAATAAATTAAAATTTAAAAAAATAAAATAAAATAAATAAATAAATTTAAAAAATATATATATATATATATATATTTAAAATAATAATAATAATAATATAAAAATAAATAAAATAAATAAATAAATAATACATAAATTTATTTTATTTTAGTATTATTTATTTATTTATTTTATTTATTTTTATATTATTATTATTATTATTTTATATATATATATATATATATATATATATATATATATATATATATTTTAATTTTTTTTTTTTAATTTTAATTTATTATTATTATTATTATTATTTTATTTTTTAAATCTATAAAATAAATATATAAATAAGTAAATAAATTAATAAATATTAATAAAATAAATTAAAATAAAAATTATTAAAAATTAAATTATTATTATTTATTTAATTTAATTTTTAATTTTTATTATTATGATTGTTATTATTTTTATTATATTTTTTAATCCTTTATGTTTTTAAATAATATTAAACAAAATAAATATTTTAATTTATTATTATTATTATTATTTTTAAAATTGAAATAATCCTTTATCTATTTAATCTTCTAGAATATTTTGAATGATTCCTATTGTAAATTAAATAAAAATTAAAATTAAAATTAAAAATAATATTAAATAATATTCATATTATAAACTTTAATCTTTTTATATATATTTCTTGACTTTTTATTTTTTTGGCTTTGATTTAGTCTAACTAGCCGTTATTTTTCAACGGCTAGTTGGAGCTTCTCATATCTATTTAATTGGGTCTCTTGATCAGATTTTTCATCAAGTCCTGATGATGAACCACACTGGCTGGTTCGAAACGCGTCGACCAAATTTATTTGGATGTGATTTTTACCGAAAGATTTTTTCTTAATGATGATTTATCTGAATTATAATTTTACTGGGTATACACATAGGGCTTCACTCAATGAACCTCCAACATAGCATGTGCATTCGTAAAATACTAAAAAATACTTTTAATTTGACTACATATTGGAAAATATCTATAAAAAATATTTTATTTAACCCCCTACCAATACAAGCCCAATACACCTTCCCAAT